>JAEUYN010000142.1:0-24469 GCA_018257835.1 Euura lappo
AGAGTTTGGTTGTTATATGCCAGACATAGCGCAGAAAGTAACGCCCGTGAGTAGTCGCATACCGCTGATTTTGGCTTGGGAGCACCCGCTCGGATCGATCGTCTCAGCCAAAATTCAATAAATTCGGTGTCATGCTGTTCAGATAACATCTGATCCACGGCGATCGTTGTATTGTCGAAGTTGATGACAATTGAATAGAGGAAAATGTGTCCCGACTTAGAACCATCTGGTCGATCTAAAGCCTCTACCACACTTCCAGTCGAATCAATGATTATGGTGGATGAAGCTCGGTTCAGGCGGCAATATTCTTTATACGCGTGTAATTGTGCTGGAGCGCGATAAAACAAGTGAAATGGTCGTGAAGCGATACTCTGGATGATACCGCAGTATTCTGGATTTGTCGCAAGCTCCTCGATCGTACGTATCAGATCCCGTCCATCACTTTTCTTCACATCCAGTTCTGCATCGACCCCTTCTTTGCGAGTCTGTCGAACGACATCGTCATTTGGTATAAGGGGTGATTCAGCGTCTCCTGGCCGCATGAGCTCCCGTGCCTGTCGCCGCTTCCAGACAGCACAACCCTCGGATTTCACTTCTTGTTGGACCTCTTTACGTCGCTTTCCATTGAGCGGGCGTTTTACCACCTCGTGTGGTTTTCCACGGGTGTCCTCTGTTAATATTTTCATAGTCAGACCCCCGATACCGATGTTCTTGGTAGCTCTTCCATCAAACGTGTTTCCACACTTTTTGCTCTTGCATTTACCAATAATGCGTATAGCATAACTTTTTGCATCAGCTGAAAGCGATACGTCTGCCCGTTTGAACACGAATGCACACGGCATTCGGTATTGTAGCCACATTGCTCTTGCCACAACGTTCGTCCAAACCTTAGGCGTTAGCCTGACCTTCTGCTCTTCAGAGGAACTCTTCTGAACTGGTTTGACTTGTGTCCATTCTGCTTCTGTCAATACCAAGTCAAACGTGTCCAGATTTTCATTCTGGTTCTGCACATTGCCTGCTTCCCAAGAATCGTCATCGTCGCTGCAGCTGTCTGAGGTCTCACCTTCACTCACCGCTGTCTCGTCTGAACTGAAATTATTATTCTCATCTTGAGTTTTCAAAACTGTCACATTCATTCTTTTCCGGGCGAGATCCAAAATATTTCTTCTGTTCTCTTTCACGTTTGTGTAAACGCTGCCCGCGCTCCATTTTTTATCTAAGGCAGCAGACATCTCTTTCCATATTTCAGATGACCAGATTGGTAGCCGATCGGTCATAAAGTGTGCTCCAAATTGCACGATGACTGCGACGGCTTCATCTATGGTGACTGCAGCAACACGTGGCATATCGTTCCTCAAAACCTGTAATTACGAAACAAAGGTAACGCTACTATTCACTATTCTGACTTTTTATCTTTTTTCATTAGACATGAGGCAAGACTGGCTGACTAGCATTTTTTTGTTGAAGCATGTGAGACAAACGGAATCAAACGTGTTCCCGTGAAACCTCATCAACACGTGAAAAATGGGTCGTCGGAAAAAATACACACATGCCTCTGGTTTCAGTCTGCTTTTGCTTGGTGGTCAGCAATGTTCGAAATAAGCATATTTGTCAAGAGGAAATATGTCAGCCTAGCTGGTGGATGAACGTTTGCCTGCACGGTAGATCTTTACGATATTTGCTCAACTTTTTATAAACCCCGACTTAATAATTGTATCTAATAAACGTTACGCTTGAATGTTCTACTAATGTTGAGTATAGCGTTATCCTTGGCGATACCGATCGTGAACAATAAATAGAATACGTACCTCAACAATAATGTAAACAAATGACACATCATCCTACACAGGTTACAGGTTAATGCACAGATTTTCCTTTCACGCAACAATTTAACCATATACTAATGCATTGAACATTTCTCGCGGTACCTCTTATAATATAATAAACTCTCTGGTCTGACTAGAGAATAATTTATTCCGATGAGAGTATCCTGATTCTAAATGATGCCTGGCGTGAAAAACTGATGGCATTCAACGTTCGCGAGTTATTTAAAAGTTGGGGAAAAGAAAGCATCTTTGGTTTTGTCCAATTTTTAGTGTCCACTTTCGGAACACATCTCGCGTAAGCTGGACATTTCCGGCTAACTTGTTTCTGCGCAGACGTTGAAAGTTTTCAGTTTCTGTGCAACCGGAAGTGTTAGAGCATAAATCTAAAATCCTAGGAATCTCGCTGTATTTCAGAACGCACGGACTGTTCGAGGTTTTGCATTGATGAAAGCTAAAACTTCGAAATATTTAAAAATGAAACGATCAGAAAGGAATTGTTATGTGAAAACAACTCTTATTGAGTCGTGAATTCCCAACCGCCGATGAGCTATAGATTATAAACAGCGCGATGTTTTAGAGTTTGATAGGAAAAAATTTTGTAGTTAATTCTTGTCAAAATTGATATAAGCCAATTATCTCTGCCGCGTGATTTTAACATACTTTTTTCATTGGCTTTTTGCACTGCTTTGTGTATTGCGTTGGTAAATTTTGTTTTATTCTTGACACATTGCGTCATCGAAGGAATTTATTCCGTAAAAATCAGGAAAAAAAGAATTATGGTTCGTAAATTATTGAATAAACTAGGTACAAATTAGATTTTAAGGTCAAGAAGGGGTATTGGTGGTTGAAAAATGATAATGTCTGTTTTCAAAAATAATTTATGAATAATATAGTAAAGCGAATGTACAGGGTAATAAATTGTCTTTTGTTTTCTTAAATAAAGAGAATATATTTAACATGCATGGAATTAGATTGATGAAAATGATATAGAACAACGGATGATCAATTACTGATACATTTTCACTACAATGCAAAAACGTTTAGTTTTTCAACACTGTTCATCCCTCGAATTCGATTTTGAATTGAGAAACAAACGTTACATTCAGAGCGTTGATAAAAAAAAAAAATTGATATTTAAAAAAAAACAAGACACTTGTATTCTTTCTATACCCTCATTTTCACGATCATTCATGTGAGTCGAGGGGTTGATCACTCGTGAATTTGGTGTACACCAGATTACAAGATTACAAAAGATTACAAAGACTACGAAGATTACAAAAGATTACAAAAAATTTCAAAAGATTACAAAAGATTTCAAAAGATTACAAGAGGTTACAGAGATTACAAAAGATTACAAAGACGACGAAGATTACAAAAGATTACTAAAGATTTCAAGAGCTTACAAAAGATTTTAAAGAATACAGAAGATTTCACGAGATTACAAAAGCTTACAAAGATTACAAAAGATTACTGAAGATTTCAAGGGATTACAAAAGATTTCAAAGGTTTCAGAAGATTTCACGAGATTACAAAAGATTTCAAAGATTACAGAAGATTACAAAAGATTCTCGAAGGGGTGTAGATTCACCAGATTACACGAGTGAGCAACCCCTCGATGTGAGTATACCAAGGGGTTCGATCACTGTAAAAAACGCTGTACACCAGGCTTTAAGACTTCCAAGCCTTAATGTGATTCCACAGGGCTTCGTGAGACTTCAGACGCCAGTACCTACTGGACCTTCAGAGTGATCACACCTTCGGAAAATGCATACGTAGTATACATAAAATTATACAATAATATGTAGGGGGAATTCCTAACTAGAGAATGATCAAATATTACGGAAAAAACTTCACCTAATCGAATTGGGTATGTTCAAAACGTAAGTAACTCGAATAAAATCGGATTAGAAAGACTGGTGAGCCAATTCTTTGGAATTAAAAAAATTTGGCCAACAATCCTTTTCATTTCGTGTAAACTTCGTTTTCGACATTCTCAATTCGTTACAATTCGATTTAGCTCACTGGGAGGATGATGTCAGGTGGGGACGGGTTATAAATTGAAAAAAAAAACGTTACGTAATTTTTGAAAGCTCCTCTATGGCAAATTCGATGGTAGCGAATCTCATGATTCACCACTGGTAGTTGTTTTGGTGTATCCAAGCTGCCTGTGCATGTGTTAGTGTCTCGTGGCTACCTTCATTTCTCTCACTATTTGCAGTCATTAGGAATTCACGTTGTCCAGTACTGTACACTACAGTATTCCTTCACATTTCCGGCTAACTTGTGTCTACGTAAATAGCAAAAATAGGACAGTTTAAATTTTTGCACATAGCATAGGACAACTAGACGTTAACGCAGACCTGAACGTTATTGTACAAGGCACTGTATATCGAAAACATCACAAAGCGACAGACATGAATATTATACAAGACCAAAATTAGTACCAAATAGTTCAGGAAAACTGCTTTCTTTTAGGGTCTACTGAACTCCTTCATGTACAATATCAACTCTTCTACATGAAATGTATAATGATATTGATCATAAAAACATTCATATAAAGATCACCATGAAACTTGGATTTTGAAATTATGTATAAGTTATTAATAGGTATATCAAAATGCCAAAGCCACATATAGGATTTACACTGATACGTATTGAGATCAATTGATACGTTCGTTGATACGTGTATAAAATAGTTATCTTGCTGCACTTACCGCCCATAATTACTAGAAAACAAGCAATCTTGACTGGATTGGTCCATTCCCAGTTATAATAAGAGCAGTAGTTTTTATTACTCTAATTTAATATCCTAGAAGATCCATTGGTGCTATTTGTGGTCTTGTGAGTTAAGCTTTTTGCCTTGAAAACATATGGTACTTTTTGTTATGACCAGACGAAATTCCATTTCAATATAAACTGCTGGTAAACTGCTGCTCCCAGGTATGTCTATCTGAAAACAATCAATCAAGCAAATACATTCAGTATTTCACTCATGGGCGTGAGAACAATAGGCTTTCAAGACCAAAAGTACCTACCGTGATACTTACCCTTATTTATTCATGAAAATACTGAATTGCAAATGACTTTTCAGATTCTCACTTATCCTTGTAAACTGATCTATGTCGTAATGTTGACTGTTGTCGTAGTCCATTCATGATTTCCATATAACACCATGTTGAGTATGAGCATACCCATTCAAAGCGTAACATTTCAGTAAGTATATCAACATTTTTGTTATCGTGCCTATCCATTTGGTCCAAAGTCATGATAATCAGGCAGAATAATTCTGGGAGTGAGCTTTGTAGTACACTTTTCGATTTTTCTTATGGCCAAAATTGATTGTCTGCTATTACCTGCAATGAAGAGAACAATCTGAATCATGTTTGTAATCATCATAACATTATACCAGTCCATCCCAGTGTGCTGTGTAACCTCTGAGACGCCTGCAAAGCGTACTTTTAAATGCAACACCTCGCAACATAACCTATAGGCTAAGAAAAACACAAACACTCACCTGTGCAGATTAACAATGCCAGGTTTATCGCTCGATTTCCACCATTCGTTTTTATTGCGTCTATCCTGATCCGAATTCGAAATCCGAATGATGAAAGTGGTGAAACGGATTCAAATCCAATTACGTCAAGCGGGCCAAGCGTATAGGCCCTGGCGAAAATGAGAACTCTGCAAAATCTTTACAAAAATCTACAAACGAAAATGCAGAAAAATTCAGAGTTTTCCAGAAATGTAAACTCTGTTATTCGCTGTGAAAATCTGGAAAAATCTGGAAAAATGTGAAAATTTCTGTTGTAGAGTTTTACAGAATTTTCCGGAGTGTAGAAATTTCTTGTGAACACAGAAATTCCGAGTTTTGCAGAGAAATTAATGATTTTCGATGTAAAATTTCGTAAAATTCCGCGGTACAGTTTTGCAGATTTTCTACGAGTGTGCGCAATATTTTCCATGCAGAAGAATCCGAAGTTTTTGCAGAGGAATTTATGATTTTCGATGTAAAAATCTGAAAATTTCTGCTGTACAGTTTTGCAGAATTATCCAAATTGTACAAATTTCACGACAATAGAGAAATTCAGTGCCTTGCAGAGAAATTTATGATTTTCGATGAAAAATTTTGTAAAAGTCCGCGGTAGAGTTTTGCAGATTTTCCACAAGTGTGCGTAATATTTTCCATGCAGAAGAATCCGAAGTTTTGCAGAGGAATTTATGATTTTCGATGAAAAAATCTGAAAATTTCTGCTGTACAGTTTTGCAGAATTATCCAAATTGTACAAATTTCACGACAACAGAGAAATTCAGTAGCTTGCAGAGAAATTGATGATGTTCGATGAAAAATTTTGTAAAAGTCCGCGGTAGAGTTTTGCAGATTTTTCACAAGTGTGCGTAATATCTTCCATGCAGAAAAATCCGAAGTTTTGCACAGAAATTTATGATTCTTAATGTAAAAATCTGAAAATTTCTGGTGCACGCAGTTTTGCAAAATTTTCAAAAGTTCACAAATTTCACGACAACAGAGAAATTCAGTGCCTTGCAGAGAAATTGATGATTTTCGATGAAAAATTTCGTAAAAGTCCGCGGTAGAGTTTTGCAGATTTTCCACAAGTGTGCGTAATATTTTCCATGCAGAAGAATCCGAAGTTTTGCAGAGGAATTTATGATTTTCGATGAAAAAATCTGAAAATTTCTGCTGTACAGTTTTGCAGAATTATCCAAATTGTACAAATTTCATGACAACAGAGAAATTCAGTGCCTTGCGGAGAAATTGATGATTTTCGATGAAAAATTTTGTAAAAGTCCGCGGTAGAGTTTTGCAGATTTTCCACAAGTGTGCGCAATATCTTCCATGCAGAAAAATCCGAAGTTTTGCACAGAAATTTATGATTTTTGATGTAAAAATCTGAAAATTTCTGGTGCACAGTTTTGCAGAATTTTCAAAAGTTTACAAATTTCACGATAACAGAAAAATTCAGAGTTTTGCAGAGAAATTTATTATTTTCGATGACAAATTTCGTTAATTTCCGCTGTAGAGTTTTGCAAATTTTCCACAGTGTGCCTGGTTAAAAAAAATCTATGCGAAATTTCTACAAAAATCTATGAAAGCAAATGAACAAAAAGTCGGAGTTTTTCAGATATGTTAACTCTGTTACTGGCTGGTAGAATCTAGAAAAATCTGAAAAAATCTGCTGTAGAGTTTTTCAAAATTTCCTGAAGTATGGCGTCATCCAAGTAGTACGTAACGCTATTTTTGACCCCCCCCCCCTCCTAAGTGTTACGTTATGCTACCAATTGCTAAGATTATGATAAGGGGCCGTGCATAAATGACGTCACCATGAATTCTGCCTTTTTGACCCCCCCTCCCCCCATGTCACACCAAGTCACAAAGCTTGGACCCCCCCCCCTCCCCAAGGTGACGTCACAAAACTTTCACATACCCCCCCTCGGGCGGGCTTTTCAAATTTGAGACAGGGTTTTTTGACTGAATATTGAAGAAAAATTGAAATTTCGAAATGTGACGTCACATTTGCGTGTACCCCCCCCCCTCCCCATGTCACAAAACGTCACATTTTCGGTGACTCCCCTCCCCCCCTTTGAGTGGTGACGTCATTTATGCACGGCCCCTAAAGCGCTGGAAATTAAAAAAAAATAGGGTCATTTTTCATGGTTACAATTAAACTGTTTGGCGATGTGGATATATGCTTTTGTTTCTCAAGTATTTATTGGAAATAAAAACCGTAACGTCTGACGATATCCCCCCCCCCGCCCGCCCCCTCCCCCCCAACAAATGGTCACGTTTTGACCGACCCCCCTCCCCCATAGTAACACCCCCCCCTGAGCATTACGTAATACTTTAATGACGCCTATGGACATTTCACAGAAACAGAGAAATTCGAAGTTTTGCATAGAAATCGATGATTTCCAATTGTCAATTCTGGAAATTTCTGCTGCAGAGTTTTTCAAATTTTCCCCAGGTACAAATTTCTCAGCAGCAAAAAAATCCGGAGTTTTACGGAGAAATTTAGTACCCGTGACCGCCACGCGGCGGCGTTGCTTCCCGCAACCAAGTAATCACGGTGGGGATATATGTTGGCGCGGCACCGTGGCCACGTCACCCGTGCCTAGACTACTGTCGGGCCAATATTTTCTAGAGGCGGATGAAGAAATCCTAACTTGCAGAGATGCACAGGAATTTTCCAATTTCTTCAGAATTTCGCCTCGAAATCGTAAACACAAATGAATAAGGGGCGGCCGATTTAGGGGGGGGGGGGCGACCCCCCCCGTGCGCACGCCTAGGGCTTGTGTTGAAGAGATTTTCAGAGATATGTATAATTTATCGGAATTTTCCGCGGAAATGCAGATATTTACAGGTGGGATCCATTTCTGAAATTCGTACTTGAAGAGATTTCCAGAAATATGTATACTTTTCGGAATTTTTCGCGGAAACGCAGATATTTACAGGCGGGGTCCATTTCTGAAATTCGTACTTGAAGAGATTCCCAGAAATATGTATACTTTATGGGAATTTTCCGCGGAAATGCAGATATTTACAGGCGGGGTCCATTTCTGAAATTCGTACTGGAGAAATTCCCAGAAATATGTATACTTTATGGGAATTTTCCGCGGAAATGCAGATATTTACAGGCGGGGTCCATTTCTGAAATTCGTACTTGTGGAGATTTCCAGAAATATGTGTACTTTTTCGCAATTTTTCATCGAAATGGAGAAATAGAGATTTTCAAACAAAAAACTCTGATTTTTCTATGGAAAAAATTCTGATTTTTCTCAATAAAAAAACTCTGATTTTTCTCTGAGAAAAACTCTGATTTTTCTCTGAAAGGTGTTCCAAATAACAGACAAATGTAGAATTTTTTGCAGAGTTTTTCGGAGAAAATTGCGGAGTTTTTCAGAATTTTTTTTTCGCCAGGGGGTATGTCAACCGGCTAAGCTCACGCCGGATTCCGACTGGAGAGGTGCTCATCCTCCGGCTGATCGGCTGAAATGTTTATTTGTTATTTATGAGTAAACCATGATCCAACAAACGTTTCAATCGCTTTATTCGTAACCAACAAACGATTGCGCATAGATTAGAGTGAAAAAAATTCAAAATCAAAAATCGTCCGGCTAACTTTTTTCAAAAATTTATTTCACATTTAATTAAAAAACTACAATCCAACAAACAATTTTATTTATCCAACAATCACCTACAAACGACCAACAAACGTTTTGTGAAGTTTTTTTTTTGGAAAATCGACATTTTCCGGCCAACTTCACGGAGGTGACTGTATATCTATATACATCACCCTGTAACGTCCCAACCGGTGTTCACAAAAGACCCTAGAGAATACTCCCCAGAGTTTAATGTTACTAGTGGCTAGTCTCACAGATCAGTAGTTCAGGGTGCTCAAGTACCGATTAAGTATTGAAATACACTGAATTGGGTCGATTTCTACGTTATCGTCCGTACGTCTTATCGTCTGGGTAATAAGACGGTGTGTGTAGTTATCGTCCGTAGGGTAGGAAGGATTATTACTATGTAAGGGTTAAATATGTATATATATTTTATATTACCTTATCTTTGTTCGATGAGGACTAGGGCTGCGCCTGGTAGACTCTGGATCTCGGCAGAGTATGTGATGGATAAAAAAGGTTCTCTCTCTCTGAGTAATTTACTTTGACTTTTGTTTATAATTTTAATAATGTTTATTTGGATATGTTGGAAAATGTTACAAAGACAATACTTAGTTTGTACAACGTATATGAGCTATGCTCGACGTGAAACGTACAGAGAGAACTCCAAAAAATAATGGAAGAACTGAGATGATGCTCCGACTTTTTGAGGGTTTATATAGGCCATTTTTAGGCGTAAAAAGTGGGAGTAGACGAACGTGATTGGTCCACGTTGGTGCGAGCGAGGTCTCGCTTTCTGAGTCATTCGTTTGTTACGTAACATTCCTGGGGCTGGCTAAGTGCTGCTTTTTTTTGGGTAGTCCTAATGCATCGTCCCATATACGCTGCGTCCGTCTATTCTTTATGTATTCTAATAGACGTTGTTTATGCACAGATTTGAGCAGTTAATTCACATTTTATTATAAAATTATTATATGTATCAAACGATATTTTGAAATCTGTATATATGTGTATATGCTATGTTGCTGATTATTTATTTGTATGTATTATTTTTAATCATTTCATGTAGATACTTTGAACGTGCAGCGAGTCGGCATATACATAATATATAGACATATCGTATATCGTTGAAGCTTGCTTAATATTATGTGCTAATAGGTTTAAATAAAGTATACGCGCATACCGCGTTGATATTTATATGACTCTGTAAGTGGTTGTTAAAACGTCCCTTTTTTATCTCTAGGGAAAGTACCTGAAGTCTGTCTTTTGCACAGACTGCAGTTTCCTGTTAATCATCATGTAGCCGTATACGCGTTGCTTTATGATTTAATTATTTCTATAATGCTCCTACACCAATTTATATCAAAGATATAACAATTTGTGATTATTATTATACCTGGATACGTTTATTAATTAAGTATCCGCCTGAGGGATATCGCTATTGTTTTATAGTGGTAGTTATGATCGTATTTCCCTTTACCTATATCGTTCTATATTATATAAATATATCGCCGCCGTCGCCGCCGCCGCCGTGTCAAGATTTCGAAGGTCGACGACGACGACGAGCCCCCCCCCCGAGGCGGACCCCTGTAGGTTACCCAGAATCCCCCTCCCCCTGCCCCTCCACTCTGTATATTAGGGGTGCGCGGTATTTCGGTATCTCCTCCCTTAAAATGTATCGGTATAGGATCCGGCCGTCAATACCGATACCGAAATATCGAGATCTCGGTGAATACCGTAAAATCGTGAAATCGGTAAGTTCCGAAATATTGAAGGTTCGGTAAATATCGAAATTATACCGAAAAAAACTGTTCAGTATAGTTCAATACAGACTTTTCTGACGATGAGACTTCTTCAAAAGATATTTGCGCAGTCGCAGTTGTATTTGTAGATCCAGGTCTATTGAAATACATATCGATCTTTCGAAAATTCACTGAAATTTTGTATTTTCGGTATTTGCCGAAACTTCGGTATCTATCGAAACTTCGATTTTGTGATATTCGCCGAAATTTCGGTACTTCGATAATGATCGAAATTTCGGTATTCCGGTACTTACCGAAATTTCGGTATTCCGGTATTTACCGAAACTTCGGTCTTTCGGTATTTATCGAAATTTCGGTATTTCGGTAAACCGATAAATACCGAATACGAAGCCCGTACCGAAAATCGGTACCTAATTTCCAATACCGCGCACCCCTACTGTATATATATATCGCTCTATATTATATAAAGACTAGGGGCTCCGCCCCTCCGCGCTTCGCGCGGCAACCCCGCTCGGCGCTACGCGCCTCGGGCACTCGGCGCTTCGCGCCTCGCTGTTCGGCGCTCCGCGCCTCACTTTTCCTAGGAATGGCTGGCCTAACTTTTTCTAACCGTCAGTGGCTGTTCTACCCATTTCTAACCCTTCTTGGGACACTCATTTTTCCTAGGAATGACTGGCCTAACTTTTTCTAGCCGTCAGTGGCTATTCTAACCATTTCTAACCCTTCTTGCAAAAACAGACGAATTATTGTTAAAAGACCTGTATGCCCTGGCCTGGACACCCAGAACTACAGCGCGATAGACCTGGACACCCAGGGCGCGATAGACCTGGAGACCGAAAACTATGGCGCGGTAGACCTGGACGTCCGGAACTATGGCGCGATAGACCTGGAGACCAAAAACTATGGCGCGATAGACCTGGGGACCAAAAACTATGGCGCGGTAGACCCGGACATCCAGAACTATGGCGCGATAGACCTGGAGACCAAAAACTATGGCGCGGTAGACCTGGAGACCAAAAACTATGGCGCGGTAGACCTGGACATCCAGAACTATGGCGCGGTAGACCTGGAGACCGAAAACTATGGCGCGGTAGACCTGGACATCCAGAACGATGGCGCGATAGACCTGGACCCCAGAACTATGGCGGGATAGACCTGGACACCCAGTACTGAGACCTGGACATCCAGAACTATGGCGCGATAGACCTGGGGACCAAAAACTATGGCGCGGTAGACCTGGACATCCAGAACTAAGACCTGGACATCCAGAACAGACCTGGACATCCAGAACTATGGCGCGATAGACCTGGACCCCAGAACTATGGCGGGATAGACCTGGACACCCAGAACTGAGACCGGACACCCAGAACTGAGACCTGGACATCCAGAACTATGGCGCGATAGACCTGGGGACCAAAAACTATGGCGCGGTAGACCTGGACCCCAGAACTATGGCGGGATAGACCTGGACACCCAGTACTGAGACCTGGACATCCAGAACTATGGCGCGATACACCTGGGGACCAAAAACTATGGCGCGGTAGACCTGGACATCCAGAACTAAGACCTGGACATCCAGAACAGACCTGGACATCCAGAACTATGGCGCGATAGACCTGGACCCCAGAACTATGGCGGGATAGACCTGGACACCCAGTACTGAGACCTGGACATCCAGAACTATGGCGCGATAGACCTGGAGACCAAAAACTATGGCGCGGTAGACCTGGACATCCAGAACTATGGCGCGATAGACCTGGAGACCAAAAACTATGGCGCAACTATGGCGCGGTAGACCTGGACATCCAGAACTATGGCGCGATAGACCTGGACATCCAGAACTATGGCGCGATAGACCTGGAGACCAAAAACTATGGCGCGGTAGACCTGGACATCCAGAACTATGGCGCGATAGACCTGGACACCAGGAACTATGGCGCCGTATACCTGGACACCCGGAACGGCGCGATAGAACGCGAATATAACCTGGATGCAGAAAACTACGCCGAAAACTCATGACCCAGATGCTGACACACAGAGATCAACAAGTGTCAGAGATCAAGCCTAGATTCTGACCGTCCATGGTTACGAGCGCCCATAGTTACGCCCATAGTTACGGGACACCCATAGCAACGACGATTTTATATATATAAAGAGATATCGCCGCCGCCGTGTCAAGATTACCCAGAATCCCCCACGAATTCTGGGGAAACCCCAGATATTACCCAGAATCCCCCACGAAATCCCCCACCTAACCTAACCTAACCTAACCTAACCTAATCCCCCAGAGATTACCCAGAATCCCCCACGAACACCCGAAGTCTTCCGGAAAGACCCGAAGTCTTCCGGAAAGACCTGAAGTCTTCCGGAAAGACCCGAAGTCTTCCGGAAATATCCGAAGTCTTCCGGAAAGACCCGAAGTCTCCCGGAAAGACCCGAAGTCGTCCGGAAAGACCCGAAGTCGTCCGGAAAGACCCGAAGTCTTCCGGAAAGAACCGAACCGAAGTCGTCATAACAGGTCATGTCAGGACGTGTCAGGTCATGACAGGTCATGACATGTCAGGTCACAACAGGTCATGTCAGGACAGGACTGTTAAAAACGGTAAAAAACCACTCACAATTAGTATATGAATCATGGGATCCCAATCTCTCAGTAATCCGTGCAGAACCTCCCAGATAACAAAATGCCCGCACAGTGCACGCAGGGCGCAATCACACGTGCGGATCTCTTCGCATCCCGTGAGTGCAGATCACTAGGCTGATGCGTCCTCCATGGAGACGCATATGCCTCGCACGTTGTGCGCAACGCACGTGTGCGAGCAAAGTGCGAGCAAAGTGCGAGCAAAGTGCGAGCACAATGCGAGGTTAGAGTGCGTATTGGTAAAATTTCGTTAGAAAATATTATATGTATATATATTTCTTGATGCGGAAAGTGAGGAAGCAAATATATTTATTATAGAGACTTTATTCGAATATAAATACCAAAAATGTATAATCACAGTATATCTCAATTATAGTTAGGTTAGATATCACAGTGTAAGTGTAGCCACATTCAAGTGGCGCAAGGCATCAAAGGTATATACTGTACCTTAGAGCTCATTTTATGCATATTCATTATTATATGATTTGCGCGAGAAACGATTAATCATCAAAATATAAGTTATGTCCCAGGAAAACGAAAATTTGTACATGATCAGATGCAATTATACCGAATTATACCTCGAATTTGTCCCGATCAGATCCATTAAATTACTGTATGAAATATTGCCCTGCAACTTCACATAATTTTGAACAATATTTTACAAAATTTCATCCAGTTCACATAACTTTATCAAATAGTGCATATTTTGTTTCCCTATGGTTGTTTATGGTCCGATGAAATGTTATAAAATTATATAGAGGTCTATAAAATTCTCTATAATTACATCAAATTGTCAAAATTTTATCCATAACTATCCCGTACACGTGTGATTTTATCAGGGCAAGATCAAGGTATAATTTTACATAATTGTATCTAATATTATACAAAAACCTATTTTCTTGGGGTATTATTGCGATTCAAATAAACCTTAATGTAATAATTATGAGTAAATATCTGTGAAAACAGCTGTATTTCTCACTCTAAGCGAAGAGCTTATGAATACTAGAGTATAAGCTATAAGCTAATAACGTCCAGGAAACTTTGGTAAAATCAATGACTAGGACACGAGTAAAGTAAACGTAAGAAACAAACTTTTCCTCTCCAAAATGAAGTGACACATAAGACTTCAGTTCACAAGTAGCTACCACTTTCGATATAAAAAATAACCGCAGAAGTAATATTTTTACTAATCCACTGTCAGTCGACTTTGGCAAAAAAGAGTAAGATCTCAAAATATCAGTCGATCAGCCTGAGTATAACAAAAGAATACTTTATGGCCAGTACGTAAAAAGTTACTAAAAATGACTACGTACAAATGACAAGGTGATCACATTAGGTAATTACACACTAATCTACTTTATATCGAGTACGTAAAAAGTTACTAAAAATTACTACGTAAAAATAACAAGATGCTTACACACTACTTTACTTTATATCGATGGGCCCTAAAGAAACAGTCGTATTTTGGCGGACAGTCTACAACAGACCTAACTCAGCAATGCCACAGAAAATTCATACCGAGCTCTGCTCTTCTAAGAGCGTTGTCTGAGTTACGTCTGTTTCAGACTGTCGACCGAGATACATCTGTTTCTTCAAGACCTGTTGATATAATAATCCCGAAAAAAAACTATTTATATCATGAGATGAAATTATATAAAATAATATCTCTAATTAGTCTGATATGAAAATATATGCATAGTATGTTGCACAACTTCACAAAATTTTAAATGATTTTACAAAATTTCATCCACGTCTCCATAACTTTATAAAATTTGAACATTTTTTTATATGATTATTATGTAAACTTGGATAAAATGTTCTGGAATTATATATTACTCTACAAAATTCTATATAATTACATGAAATTATGGAAAAATTATATGCATGTAACTTCATATATCGAAGGGTCCTGAGGGAACAGACGTTGTTGAAACCACACACAGACGCTGTTTACCACATGAAATAAATGAAGCGAGGTATGAATGAATAACCGAGACTTGCGGAGTATAATCGAATACGACTTTCCTTTAGCTTTATTCGAGATCAACTGACTCTTGTATAGAATGAAGGTACATACACAGCATACTCGTCGATAGTGTCTGTTTACAAAAGCATAGTGTAAGTGTCTGTGGTTCTTGTGTGTGCTACGTGTAACTGTATGTGTGCTGTTGTTATATCATAGCCATCGTTGCCAATATACATATGTTTCTACAGACGTAACTCAGCGGGCAGTCTAGAACGGATGTAACTCGCTAGGCCGGCTAGAAGGGACGTAACTCAGAAAATAAGAAAAGAATTACAATAGAATTTTTTGCGTTACGGCTGTTCTATCCTGCACAGTGAGTTACGTCCGTTCTAGACTGCTCGCTGAGTTACGTCTGTTTCCTTAGGACCCGTCGATATAGTCTTATCACGACAAATTGGAGTTTGAACTGGAGTCGGAGCCATCTGGTTCCTGTGCAATATCCTCAGCATAATCTCGATTGTTTCGAATCGCATCTAAGCGCCGTCTCTTATGTCTGGAGCTGAGATCCGCAAATTTCTTCCACTTATGCATTCAACCACTTGGATGTTCTTCTCGTGGCAGTACGTGGAGTCACCGCCAAAATATGCCTTCAAGTAATACGGATTAATGAGGATGAGTTGAAATTGTGAGCTCGAGGCATGACCTAACCAAATTTCTTAACTTAACGTCAAGATGGATTTTCTAAAATACTCGAGAGCTACAAGGCTTCGTAAAATGTGTAATTTGCAATTTCTGTAAAGTCGGAAAATTTCCATGTTTTTTGCGTATCTGTAGTTTATTCATTAAAAAATTTCATCCAATTCAAGTAAATGTATACTCGTATATTCTTGTGCGATAACAAGGAGATATGCAACAGAAACTCCGACAAGAACCATATTCTATTAGTTCGAAGATGTATGTACATGGGAAATTCGTCTTAACTAGCCACACCTTCGGACCTCACCATCTCCGATTTGAATCTCGATTTATGTTCATTGTTATTGTAGCCCTGAAAGACTCTTCTGATTTTCTCAAATAAATAATTAAATCGTCTTGTTAAAGATAGCCTTCGGTGAAATTTTGCCAAAGATAGGTTTTTTAATTCTTACAATATTGAAAAGAGGTGTATATGAAAATCCATCCAGCAGTTTTTCAATAATAGTAGTCTGGGCTGGGCTGTGAAAAAAAAATTCAGCCTCTTGCGATGTAAGTGTATGCGCAAGGAATTTTTGGCAGCAGTAGGCAAAATCTTCTTCGCAAGGTTCCTTGCACTTACTCTTTGATCTCAGGAGGCTCAGAATTTTTTTCACAGACCATACTACCATTATTGAGAAACTGGTGGAAGTATTTTTTTATACGACCTCTAATAGCGATTTTCAAAATTTCACCGTAGTCTCCCCTGAAGTCTGAAAAGTAGAGTAAAGACCAAAGTTACTTATAATATAAATCCTTCACATGCATTAGATCCTCGCAAGTACGTTCCATTGGTTTAGATTATGGTATCATGAAGCTCATTATAAATTATCTACCGATGAAAATCAAGCCGCTCACAGAACCTTTTCAAAACCCTGTGTGAAAATATACCTTACACAGTAGTACGCGAGACATTATCTGCGAAACATTTTCCAGGGACATCGTTTGGTCTCCAAATATTGAAATTTTGGAAAATACTACCATAATTTTGAAAATTAGGAAAGCATCTTTCTTATCTGACTCATTTCAGTCATTCAATTGACCACAGAAAAAGAATCTTTTCAAACTTTCACCGAAGACTTTTCATAAATTGTATTTTTAATTATTCGAGAATACTGAAGCAGCTCATAGACTTTGTTTTCCTCACTACATTTCTTTTATATAAAACAATATTTCGAAACATATTCGATGAAGTTACGTTGGAGTAAGATTATCCGAATAAAAAGAGAGGTTATAATGCCGAATTTGGATTGTATATTCATGCACCTACCGTAGATTGGATTTGATTTGCTGCTGTTTCTTCGTCAAATCTCAGCTGAAACGTACACTAATATATGATGTGGTAACTGCAGCAGACTCGAACTGCTCAATAATGATAAAATACTTATTAACTTCTTCTTTCTTTTTGTTCCTTGAATGGCTTCCTCTACTTATTAACACTTCTTGACGGAACGAGCGATCCCGCGTGACCGGCTGACAAGAATAATGGCGGTATGCGGGTCTGCGCGGGATACTGTTCCTCCGCTCACCGCGCAGCTACAGCGCGCGCTTTTCAAATTATGTCCGACAATACACATGGGGCTTATTTTATGCCAGTCAATAATTTTTCCTCACCATTCATGATTTCATTCAAAATTATGTATGCGTCAAATTTGATCTAACTCTAGAACGATCTCTTGACTTTTGTCAGATTTTATTCGTGAATTTTCAAAACATTATATTATACCATTCATCACTTCTTTTTATCGTATTGCAGAGATTGAGTGAACGTGAGATTATAATGGAGCAAAATTCAATTATTCGGAAAAGACTGTTTTGCAAATTATATTCATTTGAAATCCATTATCGAAATATTGACGAGGGGGAAATAACTCAAGATTTGACTGACACATTATTTTTTTAGTAAAATCATTCAAATTCTTCAATTTATTTCAATTCTTTTTTTTTTCTCTTTTGTTTCGAATCATTTCTTTTATTCCAAATACATTTTTTTGTTGCGAATTAATTTTTTTATTTATTTAAATTTGTTTTTTTCATTTCACATTATTTCATTTATTCCAACAATTTTTCTTATGTCGACATCATTTATTTAATTCAAATTAAATTTTTATTTCTAATGAATTTTTTCGCATTATTTAAATTATTATTCATTATTTCCGTTATTTATCCTTATCTCATTTATTCCTCATTTTTTCAGTTATTTCTCAATAGTTTCACGAGGTATTGACACGTTATTTCAACGAGTTATTTCTCCCTCGAATATTGTATTGTAATATATAGGTATAATAGTGGTGAGATTTAATTTTTTGGAAAAGAACATTATCGAAATTACATCTATTCAAGATCTATATAATTATATATTGCAAATAATAACCCAAAGTGCGATGAGTGCATATTACACGCAATTTGACTGCACACTCTGCATCGCATAATCGCGGAATACGTGATTGCACGTGTGATAGCGAAACGCAGCCCAGTGTGCACGCACGTTGTGCGGCATCACTTCGTGCTGGCAAAAGTCACGCATTGCACACGCACAACGTGCGCCCGCACGATGCGCGTGTATTGTGCGTAGCACGATTGTTATCTGGGTCATGTCAGGCGTAACAGGTCATGTCGGGTCATGTCAGGTCATAACAGGTCATGTCAGGACATGTCAAGTCATGATACAGAAAACTGTTAAAAACTATAAAAAACCACTCACACTTAGTATATGAATCATGGGATCCCAATCTCCCAGTAATATATATACAGGGTGTTTCCTTTAACTCTGTCAACACTTTTATGGTATGTTGGGGCTGCCTAGGCGAGCATTTTGAGGTAAGGCAACCGTGGTCGGAAACTCATCCTAACGGCTGTGGAGGGCTTTGAAATATTTGGTACCGCGCGTTTGTTTGCATAAGTGTATTGACAGGGTGTCTACGTCCTTGAAAAACCTGGTTGAAAATCTCAAAGATTTTTTTTCTCCTCCCGAAATTTGTAGGGAATATTGGGTTTTACAAGGAGTATTGGGGAATATTGGGCACCAGTATTAAATTGAAAAAAAAAGGTGCCTAGTGTATTTTAGGAAACAACAATAAAAATCGTATCTCGATACGCCTGGAAAAATTAAAGATTTCCCTGGAATATCGTGGAATTTTCAGGGAATTTTAGATCCTGACTTGAGTAGACACCTTGATTGAATCAGATGTGATCACTTTCGACGCAATGTTTCATTCATTGATTTGTTTTTCTTTCTGATTGTTTATTGTTTTCTTCAAAGATTATCGTTCTGTTGATCTTACACAAGAACTTTGTAAATAAAATATTGTGTCGAAAGTGATCACATCTGATTTATTACTATGAACAAGCGCGCGGTACCATATCCTTCAAAGCCCTCCACAGCCGTTAAGATGAGTTTCTGACCATGGTTGCCTTACCTCAAAATGCTCGTCTAGGCAGCCCCAACATACCCTAAAAGTGTTGACAGAGTTAAAGGAAACACCCTGTATACCTCCCATATATGTACTAGGGGGGCTTCGCCCCCCTGCGCGCTTCGCGCGCCAACCCCCCGAATGAGGTTTCTGCACGGATTGTATTCAGTAATATTTTGTACATGGTGAAAAAAGTCAAAAAGAAGAAATTGAAAATTCTGTATGGAATGAAAAAGTGTGATCTCGGTTATAGTGGTTTCGCGCGAAAGGTTTCTGCACGGATTACTGGGAGATTAGGATCCCATGATTCATATACTAAGTGTGAGTGGTTTTTTACAGTTTTTAACAGTTTTCTGTATCATGACTTGACATGTCCTGACATGACCTGTTATGACCTGACATGACCTGTTATGACCTGACATGACCCGACATGACCTGTTACGCCTGACATGAGGTTTCTGCACGGATTACTGAAAGATTGGGATCCCATGATTCATATACTAATTGTGAGTGGTTTTTTTTACCGTTTTTAACAGTCCTGTCCTGACATGACTTGTTGTGACCTGACATGTCCTGTTATTACCTGACATGACCTGTCATGACCTGACACGTCCTGATATGACCTGTTATGACGATTTCGGTTCGGTTCTTTCCGGAAGACTTCGGGTCTTTCCGGACGACTTCGGGTCTTTCCGGAAGACCTCGGGTATTTCCGGAAGACTTCGGATCTTTCCGGAAGACTTAGGGCCTTTCCGGAAGACTTCGGGTGTTCATGGGGGATTCTGGGTAATCTCTGGGGGATTAGGTTAGGTTAGGTTAGGTTAGGTTAGGTGGGGGAATTCGTGGGGGATTCTGGGTAATATTCTGGGTTAGGTTAGGTTAGGCTAGGTTAGGCTAGGGAGGGGGAGGGGGACTCTGGGGTAACCTAGAGGGGTCCGACTCGGGGGTGGTGGGGGGCGTCGTCGTCGTCGTCGACCTTCGAAATCTTGACACGGCGGCGGCGGCGGCGGCGGCGGCGGCGGCGGCGATATCTTTATATAATATAGACCGATATATAATATACAGGGTGTTTCCTTTAACCCTGTCAACACTTTTAGGGTATGCTGGGGCTGCCTGGACGAGCATTTTGAGGTAAGGCAACCATGGTCGGAAACTCTTCCTAACGGCTGTGGAGGGCTTTGAAGGATTTGGTACCATGCGCTTGTTCGTGTGTATTCAATCAGATTTGATCACTTTCGACCCAACGTTTCATTAATTGATTCGTTACTTTTCTGATTGTTTATCGTTTTCTTCAAAATTCATCGTTCTGTTGGTTTTATACAAGAACTTTGTAAATAAAACGTTGGGTCGAAAGTGATCACAGCTGATTGAATACACACGAACAAGCGCATGGTACCAAATCCTTCAAAGCCCTCCACAGCCGTTAGGAAGAGTTTCCGACCATGGTTGCCTTACCTCAAAATGCTCGTCCAGGCAGCCCCAGCATACCCTAAAAGTGTTGACAGGGTTAAAGGAAACACCCTGTATATGTATACAATTGATTATCCCTGAATATATTCCATTATTATTATCAGTTATAGAAGTTGATAAACTAATTTTTGTTGGCACTGAGCAGTGCCTGGCGCCCATCCGATTTCATATTTCGAGACTTTTCAGAGATTTTGAGGTTATTCGCGTTCGGTGCTAATTTTCGCCTTTTTGAGCATACTTATTTCTGGTTATAACATCTAAATTTCCCCAGGCTAGAAAAAGTACTGTTACAATATATACGTATATATATATATATATATATATATATAATATATATGTATACAATTGTTTATCCCTGAATATATTCCATTATTATTATCATAAAATATTAACATTATAAGGTAGAAATGATCATATGAAGTATGTCTCTTAAGGATAATGTCGTCTGAGATCGCCTATCATTCATAACAATCGTGGTCAACAGTGTTTTCCTTTTATCTTATAACACTGTAACAATATATATATATATATCGTCCTATATTATAAAGATATATCGCCGCTGCCGCCGCCGCCGCCGCTGTTTCAGGAATCGAGGACCACCCACCTCGAATTCCTGGGTTTTCCCAGAATTCCTGTGATTTCCCGGAGTTTTCAGGAATCCAACCCCATAAAAACCCCGTGAAAAACCCATAGAACCCCATGAAAACCCCATAAAAACCCCGTGAAAACCCCATAGAACCCCATGACAACCCCAGAAAAACCCCGTGAAAAACCCATAGAACCCCATAAGAACCCCATAAAAACCCCGTGAAAACCCCATAGAACCCCATGACAACCTCATGAAAACCCCATAAAAAATACCTATGAGACCTAATGAAAAACCCATCAACCCCCATAAAAACCCCATAGAAACCCCATAAAAATACCCATAGAACCCCATGACAACCCCATGAAAACCCCATAAAAATACCTATGAGACCTAATGAAAAACCCATCAACCCCCATAAAAACTCCATAGAATTCCCACGGATGACCCAGAATTCCCAAGGATTTCTCAGAATTCTCATGGATTACCCAGAATCCCTTACCCCTCCTCCGTCCCCACTTTTCGGAAATATCCGAGGTCTTCCGGAAATACCCGAAGTCTTACGGAAATACCCGAAGTAAATCAAAGACATGACAGGATTTCAATCCCTCAAAACTCCCATGTGAACCCCGTAGACGTCAGGAATCCCTCAGAACCCCCATGTGGACCCCGTACATGTCAAAAATGCCTCAGAACCCTCATGTGAACCCCGTACATGTTCAGAATACCTTCGAACCCCTATGTAAATCCTGTACACGTCAAAAATCCCTCAGAACCCCAAAGTGAACCCCGTACATGTCAAGAATACCTCAGAACCCCTATGTCAACCCTGTACATTTCAAGAATACCTCAGAACCCCTATGTGAACCCCGTTCATATAAAGAATACCTAAGAAACCCTGTACAAGCCTATCCTATTTTGTGTGCGTAGCACATATCGTGGCGACTTTGAAAAAAAAAAATCACTCTTTTTTCATTCCGATTTTCAGATCGATGTACTATTATCGAACCGATATATCTATATCGAATCTGAGACATCTATATACAATTCCATGTGTCGATATACAATATCGATTCCGAATTTGATACATCGATATATTACGATCTCGATCTCGACATATCGATAACGAATCCGATACATTGATTTATGTAGATATCGAATCCGATAAAACGATATACATATGTATTATGTGGATATATCGAGATCGATGAAAGTTTTAAATTACTAATGAGTCTACAAAATTTTCAAACATAGGTATAGCACAATTTCAACTTCACGAAATTAAGGTAGTAGAAATTTCTGAAACTTCGCCCACGTATTGATTCAGATGCTATCTAAATGTCTGTGCAATTCTAATGGGACTGACCGTTCCATACGTGAGATAATTGCAATCAAAATCAGCAATCCTTACACGTAAGCCCCATGCCTAAGGCACGTAAATGCCCCGTTTTCTTTTCTGGTGCTCGAACCATCGTCAATAATTTCACAAAAAAACACGCAGGTACAAAGGGCTGCTACCCGGATATTCTCTGAAAATTTCACAATTCTTTACCGTTTATTTTCAAAAATATAGACGTGGAAAGTTCGAAATATCGTCGATTCCCTCTCATAGTCGGTCTTGCCTCACGCATGCGCAACTGCGTTCTTTTACGTTAAACCATTCAAATGCCGGTCTGCGAACAGTCCTAACCGAAACTGTTGTCCCGCAGATTGAAGAAGAGTCCTACTTTTTTTATATTCACAAATATTATTTACGACCTCAATCACTTCAGTGCTAATATTACGCATTTTGAAGTAAATGATAAGTTTTAAGGATAAAATTATTCAAACGTATGCGCACTGACTGATTACGCGAACTTGAACTAAATTTTATTGAGACTGTCGTAGAGGTACTTCCTTAACAAAAAACTATATTACTTTCTACATGAATAAATAAAAAAATGACCACAAATATAAACACCGAACGGGGGGTTGGCGCGCGAATATATATGTATGTATACTAGGTATATATATATATATACAGTATATATATATAGTGTATATATATATATATACTAGGGGGGCTTCGCCCCCCTGCGCCCTTCGCGCGCCAACCCCCCGATTCGGGTTGTATTCAGTAATATTTTGTACATGGTGAAAAAAGTCAAAAAGAAGAAATTGAAAATTCTGTATGGAATGAAAAAGTGTGATCTCGGTTATAGTGGTTTCGCGCGAAAGGTTTCTACACGGATTACTGGGAGATTGGGATCCCATGATTCATATACTAAGTGGGAGTGGTTTTTTACAGTTTTTAACAGTTTTCTGTATCATGACTTGACAAGTCCTGACATGACCTGTTATTGGACCTGACATGACCCGACATGACCTGTTACGCCTGACATGAGGTTTCTGCACGGATTACTGAAAGATTGGGATCCCATGATTCATATACTAATTGTGAGTGATTTTTTTACCGTTTTTAACAGTCCTGTCCTGACATGACTTGTTGTGACCTGACATGTCCTGTTATGACCTGACATGTCCTGACATGACCTGTCATGACCTGACACGTCCTGACATGACCTGTTATGACGATTTCGGTTCGGTTCTTTCCGAAAGACTTTGGGTCTTTCCGGAAGACTTCGGGTGTTCGTGGGGGATTCTGGGTAATCTCTGGGGGATTAGGTTGGGTTAGGTTAGGTTAGGTTAGGTTAGGTGGAGGAATTTGTGGGGGATTTTGGGTAATATTTTGGGTTAGGTTAGGTTAGGCTAGGTTAGGTTAGGTTTAGAAACACTTTGGACAGGGGAACGGCGGAACGGGGGAACACTTTGGACAGGGGAACGGCGGAACGGGGAATCTTGACACGGCGGCGGCGGCGGCGGCGGCGGCGGCGGCGGCGGCGATATCTTTATATAATATAGAACGGATTCTGGGTAACCTACAGGGGTCCGCCTC
>JAEUYN010001411.1:0-96917 GCA_018257835.1 Euura lappo
ACCCGTGTGGAAATCGAACTGGGGAACTGGTCGGGGGCTAGCCGGGAAGCCCTGGTTTTAGTCGGGTGCTGGTCGGGACGTCCGACCAGGATCCGACCAGAAGCGTCACGCACGGCTGGCCATGACCTGGCCAGGCTTCCCTTTTTCCAGGAAAAATCCTTGATAATTATGCCAAAAACAACTTGTCTGACTTTCCTATGCTAAATTGTGGTTCTAGGCGTACATTAATTGGAATGTAGGCAAAAAAAAAAAGTAAAAAGAAAAAAAAATTGATTTCAGACGGGTTCGATACACTCGACAGTTAGGGATGGGTCACCATCCAAGTGCTGACCGTGGCGATTAGTGCTTAACTTCGGTGATCGACTAATGACCGGTATCCATCCCAATCCAATCATTCCTTATTACTACAGAACTTGTTAAGGTAGTTTATTTTATTTCACCAGGTTTCAAAACTATCTTTTAGGTATAATCTCATTTTCGTCTGTATGTCATTAGTGACTGATTTACATACAGATATATCTTTCGAGGTGCAATGGGACGCCGAAAAACTATCGTCAACCGTGAGCAATCACACGAACTTGGATTTTTTTTGACGGAAAATTACAAGTTACAATTACTCACACAATTACATCACAATCACAAATTACAATTACTCAACATGACAAGGATAGTCATGTCCGACTAGGAACTTGAATACAAGAATTTGGAAAAATTGCAGAACCAGTACCCGACCAGCGCCCGGTCAGGAACCTTCTTGTCACAGACCCAACCCGGGCTCGAGCTGTGGCAGAGTGTAGAATTTAGTACATTGTGTATAAAGGGCGCAAAGAACTATTTTTTGTAACACATGCACGATTTCTGCGTTTTTTTTACCTATTAAGCGGGCCTAAAGTGACCTTTTTTTGACCGGCTCGAATAAGCGGGCAAAAATGAATCCTCAAGAGGTATGAAAAGTAGCATTTTGCGACCGGGTGTGAGAAAACAACTTTGAGGTTATGTGTCACAAAGCTATGCTATTGCTCAACCCGTGTTAGTCTCGGCTGAGTGAGTCTTCTAGATGGATGGTGACCAATTTGAGAATTTTTGCCGTAAAGTTGTTTGACGCATGATATGATGGCCCATAAAACTATGAGATAATTTAGACCGTCTTAGCGCCTGTCCAGTCCCCGGCCAAGCTCTTGAATATTAAACTCAATTAAATTGCGAAACCAGCTCCTGGACAGCACCCGGCCAGTACTTGCCATAGCCAGCGTAAGCATTGTGACAAAGTTTTCCCCCGACTAGCGCCCGGCTAGGACCCGACTGAGCACTTGAACAAAAATGTTGCCCGACCAGCGCCCGGCCAGAAACTTCCTTGTAACAGGGCCAACCAGGGCAATTTCCACACGGGTACCTGAGACTGGTCAAAAATCGATTAAAAAAAGTCGCATTTCTCGGAGGACTTTCCTCGCCATTTTCTATCGCTGGAATTCCTATCAGATATTGGTTTTGGTCCTAATTTGTGGGCGATTTGCTCTCCTTGAAGCTCGCCCTGGAATTTCTAAAAAATATTGAATAGCACAAAAGTTGATCATGAGACTGATCAAAAATCGAAAAAAAATCGCATTTTTCGGAGGACTCTCCTAGCTATCTTCTATCATCAGAATTCTATTCGGATACTGGCTATAGTTCAGGTATTTATTCCGTTTACGGCTATTTCCAATCTGGCAAATCTGATCTCAGATTCTTGCTCAGTGGTTTAAAAAACCTCCGAGTACCAATTTCCAGCCAAATCCGAATATTTCTTGGCTTTTTGTGTCATATTGAACACATGAAATAGAAATTTTGCAAAACTGACTTCATATTTGTGTCAAATTCCACGCACTCTTTATCGAAATATTGTCCCGACAAAAATTAGATCCAATATATGTACATTTAGAATAGTTTTATTCCTTCAATACACAGACTTGATACTATAAGTACACGTATTTGGTTTCTATTGTCGGAATCTCAGTTCAAACCATTTGTACATGGCTGCTGAACATAATCGAGACAAAATCCTCTGTTACCAACGTCGTTTGGTGCCTCGACGCTATCGGTGTGAAAAATGAGCCTGAACGGTTTCACGGTACCTGAAAAACAAACCCGGTATTATTTCCGAGGTATTCGGCTAAAATAACCCCAAATCATCCAAAGTACAACGCTCACTGATCACATTCGACGAGTTCAGTGCTTGATTTTCCGCGTTGAACGTCCCTCCGCATATCCTGTCAGTGCATTGAACCCCCGTATTGGGCTGTCGCCCCATGTTCGAGGCACACGGAATCATCAGCCAGTCCGTTTGACAGGCGGCACCAGTCATCGACGAGATTTGGGTGCCCTGCGTGTTTCCGGTCAGGGTGAAAGCGTTGTTCCGGGGAACCTGAGGTCGTCCGTTAACCGCTTCGGGCTGCATCATCGTCGCTGCTCACCGAAAGTTGCAATTTTATGCACAATGCAGAAAAACCATCAGCGCCACATGTGGCGAAAATCGGCATTTTTCAATGGACCGAAGTTAGCGCCGATTGGCACATAGATATTAAGTAGCACTTGATAGGAATGGATGCACACAATTCAGTAGAAGGCAAAAATGTCAATTCACCCTCCATTTTCAAAAAATAAAATAATAAAAAGGTCGGAATAGAAGATGCTTATGGTTTACGAAGTATCGTGTGCATCCACCTGAAGTAGACTCCCAACCAGGTAGCACACTTTGTCCCTTTATGGATTCAATCTTCAAAATATTATATTAGTTTAACCATTCAATGTGTAATTCCAAATATATTTGGAAAGATATTTTAAATATCATACTTTAATTTTTTGATAAGAAAAATTGAATGAATAAATCAAATTTATATCAAATATCAAATTATGATAGACTGAAAAACGTCTTGAGCGTCTTACGTCGGCCAGTGGTTGACTGGATACGCTGGAAAAAAAGTTCACCAATTTCCTCTGAACAGCCAATCGACAGTAACGAAAAGTCGACCATTATCAGACTTATAGTCGATCAAAGACTTTTACTTGCGGATGCCTGTCGACCATATGACGACTCAAAATACGTTCAACGATGGTCACAGTTAGGATAAGTGTGCTACCTGGGCAATCCATGTGCTGACTTCAATTGTCTTCGGAAAATGCGTTTTTTGGCCACCGCGAGCGCTGGCGTCAGCGACTGCTGGTCGTGCGGGCAGAGTCCGATTGTGCTGTGGTCAACTTACCCTCGGCAGTGCAGGGCATGTACTGAATTCCGCAAAAGTTCCTCTCCATTCTGATGCAGATGCTGTAATCCTGGTTGGAGAGTTGTAGGCCCGTGTTCGGTTCGTAGTTGAAGGATTTTACCTGACCGGAAACACCGGTGAAGTACTGAAGACACCCTTCGTCCGCTCTGTATATACTGCTGCATGGGATGTGAGTGATCCTGACTTTCCAGGATCTTGCGAAGGACGCACCGCTTGTCACAAACGTCAGCATTACTGGGTTCGTCTGGCCTACACCGGCGTCAACGTACACTGTCGGAAGAAAGAGGTGAATATCGTATCAAATATCAATTCACAAAGAACCGAACACACTTGATTTGACATTGGCATTGCCATTCATCGTGCGATTTGGCCTACCAGATAATCAATTATGCAAAACCGTTTTGCGAATTGACCCAATTATTTCATACATTATACATTATCAGCTTTCAGGTTTAGCATGAATTATTTCATGGCAATCCACGATCAAGGAATTATTTGTTTAAATTGGTCACCCGGGACGTTTGAATAACCCAACATGAAATCGATGTATAATCAATAGTCGTCAACTCACTGTGATTCCCATTGTTGTTCCCGCAGATCGGAGGGATCGGATTACCTCCGGAAACGATGAACTGGTCATTGGTACAAGCGTTGTTGGTTGCTTCTGGTCCGCGTATATTGAATTGATCAAAGTCCAGTCTGAAATCAAACATAAAAACCAAACCAAACACAGTTTTGACTCTTCGCGTCTAACGATAAGCTAGAAAAATCTTCGCTTACCTGAATTGACAGACGTCCGGATGCGACTTGACGATGGTCAGCTGACAGGAATCCGTTCCGTCAAAGGTAGAAGGGTAGTTTGCGTTCACGAAGAACGTGTTGTTGGACATCGTCGTTTGGCCACAAGTCGCTGTAACTGATCATAGAACTCCAAATGTAAAGAAAATTGAACAAAGTCAAATAATCTTCTAGACAAGTACTCACGAACGCAGCAGACTCCGTATCCGTTCGCACAGGGTCCACCGGAAGCGCCACCCCTCGAGGAGCACTCTGCGCCGGAAATACAAGTCCCGTTTTCTCCATTCATTCCGGTGCAGACGTTGTTGTCGAATTGAACAACGGTGAACAGCGAAAGAACTGCGATATTGAAATCAAGCTGAATGATCATCATTTTGCAATACTTTTTTTTCATTCTTCATCAGCGCATTTTGCGAAATAACATGAAATAATTATGACATATTTTTCCTTTACATGAATAGTAACAATTTTAGGAGACTCTCAAGATTTCTCAACATTGACGTCACAGCTTTGTTATGTTAAATACGTTGGCGAAGCTACAATTTTTGTCCAATTTGAAAAAGAAAAAATACGACCTAATTATTTTCTACTCAAAAATCGGGACATGAAACAAATGTTTGATAGAAGGATCTCAGAAAAAAAGTTTCCTTCGCTTGTCATATCACTAAAAAACGTCCAATACAAGAATTAAGTTCGTGCGCTGGGAAACTTTTGCACTGAAGACACTACAAAAGGTTTCCGGATGCGCATTAATTTCATCTCGAAGAACTTCCTTTTTTCATTTAATGACCCAACGTCTATGAATTGTTCTGCTAATTTTCGGATTCGGTCCACTCACAATCAGTGATTAGACGAATGAGAAACTGTAAAGAAAAAATAAGTATAGGGCTCCTCCTGAAAATCGATAGTCTGCTTACATCTCGAGTCCCTGGAACTCGCCCCGTAACCGGTGGGCTGATTGATGGCAGTTTCTGGCACAGGTTGTCGTCTCTCGCCGTATTGCCAGGCGCGTTTTCTTCCAGGTGATCTGGCCCAGCTCCTGCCCCTCGAGTTCCAGTTTTCTCCGTCCGCGAATCCTGTCGCTATCAGACTGACGGAGATGAGGACCGTGAGGAATAAGGGCTGAAGCATCTTCTCTGAAATGAATAAAAAAAAGGACCGTGTTTAGTCATAATTGTGATAATCAGAATTGAATGAGCAGTAGAAAAACGAGTACCGCAGTTTCACTGTGTCAATTTGTTCAGGCAAATTGTCTGCAACCGTAGGTTTAACAGGTTTGGTGTAACTGGTGAGCTCCCTTGTTGGATGTGCTCTTAAATACCAGAGGCTGCCACTTAAGGCTTGTCGCTCTGCATCCCAAGCAGCAAACTAGAGGGCAGTTGCAACATCACATGATGTACTCGTTTTTGAAATACAGATAGGGAAAGCTTGGAAATTTAATTGGTGAATATGCAACGAGACATTATACGATAAACAGAGTCTTTTTTACTCTCGTGTCAATGAATCTCAGATGAAAGTAAGATGATTGCGACCTCGCAATTAACGGATTAAACTCACCGTGTCTTTGTAACGTCACACTTGCAAGAGATGATAACATTAAAAATTATGAATTAGCGTATACACAAAATTGACATCTTGGTAGATTGCGATCACCAGTTTTGTTAGAAGATTGAATATCTTGTGGAGATAACAGATTCTTCGAGTACTTTCAATTTTAGAGAATGAGATGACCGTGGAACTCGAAATGACCCCGAAAACCCTACATGATGATTTTTCACGCGGTTACATAATAACAGAAAAAGAAAGTTTTTTCTTTTCCTAATCTTTACCGTAACTCAGCTCCTTCAGATGGGTTGGAAAAATGTCTTGGTGCAACAAGCGGAACGGTGCGCGCCAACGAAAGTGTAACTGTTTCAAAACTGTTAAGCACGTTGTAGAGTGCAACAAGGTGAAACGCGTGGGACCATTCTGAGAATACCTACATATTTTCACATAAAGAATCGAGTGAAAAAAGGGAGCGATCAAGTACATGAATGAAAAAAACAACAGTAAATTTAATGTTATATTTTTGGTAAACCGTATGTTTCGAGGATCAAATCTCGGTGGACTTTTCAATCTTATGTTTGTGCACACCGAAGGTGATTTTGAAACTTGTGTTGTCAGGAATTTGTTTTTTGTTGTTTTTTTTTCCAGTTTTCTAAAGTCTTGTGGAATTGTAATTCAAATTTCGTTTTCAAATTCCAGAAATCTTTGCGAACATTCAAATCTTGACAAGACTCGGGCAATCTATTGATAATTCTGACAAAGTTTTTTATGTACAGTCCAACCTCTCTATAGGGCCGCCCAGGCCCCCAAGGGGAAGAGTTTTTCCAGGAACTGAGGTACCCCCACTTTGCCATCTTCGCTAGTCGCACGACTCGTCTTTCGTCTCTTTCTCGAGCTCACGTTACATGGTAGAGTGGGGGAACGCTGCGAGCGAGAAATAGGGGAACCGGTTCTATTGGGAGGGGCCTTATAGAGAGGTCGGACTGTATTGTAACGTGGCAGCTTCGGCTTGCTTCGTTACTTAAAGCTCCCTGAGCCCTGGACGGTAAGTAAATTAATTTTTCCTAGGAGTGACTGTGTGTGAGAATGATTTTTGGAATGAATCTCAACCTAGGGGAAAGCAGGAACCGAAATAGACTCCGAAGCGGCGACAGAGACAATTTTGCGTTGTTAGATTTGATAGTAATTTCTTTTGTTTTATTTTAAAATTCTCTGAGATTCCCTGTTCTCCATGGAGAACCGCTGACGATGATTGAGAAACCCGGAGATAAAGAACCGGCGGAGGCGAGCGAAAGGCCCAGCGGAGGCAGAGCACGTCCACAGGGAGAACGTAGCCACGAGAGGGTAGCTGGCCCTCACCACCGAGGGACGAGACAGCGGAGGTCCTTCTGCTGTCGCGAAGAGCCGTGAGTTCCCCAGGATGAGAACCCGCCTGCCCAGGGGCAGCCTGCATCACACCTCGGTGACTCAACTCAACATAACTCTCAGGAGTTGAAGGGTTTCCCAAAATTCGCCAAGAGGACGACACTGACCGATATTAGCGATAAGTAGAGCATAAGGAGGGGGTACTAGATACCTCGGCCTCGCTCGCAGGAATCACTCTGGCGTTAGGTCTAAGAGCGCCTAGACGTCAAGTCGTACCTTTTGTAGAGCCTGACTTTGTAGAGTTTTCGTAGAGATTGTTAAGAGATCTTTGAGAGATTTTGTTGAGTCTGTGTGAGCATGCCTGGAGAAGCTGTCCGCAACCACAGGAGGTTTTGATTCCGCTGGTTATAAGATAAGTGACCTCACTGCACCTGTGATAATTTGAACTTGTTTGTTGAGCCTGGTGGCCATTAATTCTTCGGTCTGAGAACAGACATTTTATTCAATTTTTATCCTGGGTTCAAATTAAGATTGAACTCCGAGAGCTGAGCTGACCGCAGCCAGAGTCTGCCTGGAGGGTTTTTCTTAGAGAATTTGTGAATTTGGTTAATGAATTTAGAGCCTGAGTAGAGTCGTTTAATAGAGTCATTTTTCCTCGCGGAGGATTTGCCTCGTGGCGTTGGTCGCCATCTTTTCTCTGTCGTCGCGTCGTAGGTCTGTAGCGGAGAATCAGATTCGCCAGAGTCACGTACGGTTTATTATTTGATTTTTGTAGAGTTTATGTTGAGAATTGTTGCCTTAAAGGGATTATTGTAATTTCTTCTGGATTAGCATTGCGTGTACGATAGTTGATAAGCTGTTTCATAGGTTTGGCGGTTCGCCTCACGGACCGTTGAGATTTGGATTTGCACCGCAGCGTTGTTTACTTTCTTCTCCGAGCTTGGTCTCGCTTCCAGAGAGCCTCGCTAGCCTTGGAGCGGTCGCCGCAATATTGTTAGTTTTGTAAAATAGTTTATTGGAATTGTGGATTTTTCCGTGAAATTTGCATGCTTCTTTGAGTAAATCGCCCGTGATTTGATTAATTGGAAACCTGAGTTCTTGCTGCTTTCCCCTACCTTCCCCTACACCTTGTCTTGTCGTAACGTTTCCCCGCCCCTCTACCAAATACTGTGCTGCCGGCCGTTTTCGTTTGATTTGACAGAGTTACAGATTTTGAGAAGAATTGATGCGTTAGGCATCTGGCGCCCAAAAACCCGCTTTACCCTCTGAGTCGGTACGGCAGAGCCGTATCGACCTGATTGATTTGGAAATTGATTACCTTGGGGGTCGATCGTATCGACCCGGCTTGATAATAGCGTTCAGTAACCCCGTGGGTCAGCTGCTTTGAGGTTTATTGTACGGATTTTCCCCAGTAACCCAATTCCCCAATATATGCTCGTGAGCACCGCAGACGGTCATGAAAGTCGTACAAAGGCTTCGCCCATACTCATGTCATGTACAAATTTGTCAAAAGACTGACGACGCGACGCAACACTGTCTCCATCATATGGGAGCATCATGAAAATTCATCGGTTACCCAAATAATTCAATCATTTATTAATCCAACCCAGCTGCGAATTACAATAAATTCACACCATAAACAGCAGCTAGATTTTTCTTGAACGTCGGTAATTCTTCTCAAAGCGCTATTAGCATTGAAAATGCTTCCGTTTTCGGGTCAGCAGTGAGGTCTGTGGGATCAAATCTTGAAATGATGCAACGGAAGCGATGCAACGGAAGTGCGTAATGACAAGTTGAATAAATAAATAAAAGAACAAAAACAAGATGTATAACAGTCCGACAATTCGGAGTGAAATTACAGTTCCACTGGGCGGAGTGACGAAAAGCGGAGAACTAGAAGAGGTTAGCTGGGGTTCGTTGCCGATAACATCGTATGCGGGTATCACATTTGACCTCTGCGTGGAGCATATGGTGCTTGAGAAATTCGACAGAATTGAAAAAATACAGAAACGTAAAATTGGAAAAGGAACGCTATTCAAGCCTCGTCGCCACGACTCGGACAGTGAGGAAGAATGTGCACCAAAACCCGTAAAGAATCCAAGATTTTCAGCAAGTGATTGTTGAAAATTAAAAAAAAAAAGATATAGTTACTCACATTAAATATGTATCAATAGTGTTGAATAAATGTTCAAATGTTTCAATGGAAACATGTTTTTAAAAATTTTATTTATAAAAAAAAAAATACATTATAAAAAGAAATGAGGAAGATCCAATTGAATTGAAAAAAAATGCACGAAAACAGTATAACGAAGGACATTTTCAATGCATCGGCTGCTGGAGGATGCAGGATCTGTAGATTTTTTATAGTCCTCCTTGATGAGGTCTGCGGCCTTCTCAGCGATCATGATAGTAGGAGCGTTGGTGTTACCTCCTGGATAGTCCTCCTTGATGAGGTCAGCGGCCTTCTCAGCGATCATGATAGTAGAAGCGTTGGTGTTACCTCCTGGATAGTCCTCCTTGAGGAGGTCAGCGGCCTTCTCAGCGATCATGATAGTCGGAGCGTTGGTGTTACCTCCTGGATAGTCCTCCTTGACGAGGTCTGCGGCCTTCTCAGCGATCATGATAGTAGGAGCGTTGGTGTTACCTCCTGGATAGTCCTCCTTGATGAGGTCAGCGGCCTTCTCAGCGATCATGATAGTCGGAGCGTTGGTGTTACCTCCTGGAATATTTGGCATGACGGAGGCGTCTATAACCCGGAGACGTTTGACACCGTGGATCCTGAGACGAGCGTCTACCACAGCCATGGGATCACGTGCAGGGCCCATTTTGCAAGTGCCACACACGTGGTATCCTATCGATGTCATGTGTCGTATGTAGCACCGCCAATAGGCATCGGAGGGGTGATTAAGATGAGCACAATCGGGAAGAGCGTTAGGGTTTGAGCGTGGGTTCAAACCTTTCCAAGTGGGCGTCTGGCTGAAGTTGTAAGCCCATTTGATTCCTTCTACCTGGATGATCGAAATCTCAATGAACGTCAGAGTATAATGTAGGTACAACCTTTGAATAGGGAAAGAGCAGCTTACCAGTACATCCATGTCGCGTGGGTCATCGAAATAATTCAGCACTATGGCTGGAGCGTGATTTGGGTTGGTGTCTTTCAGCTTGATATAACCTCTGCTCTTCGGGTGGGCGAGGACTGGTGTCATGGTGTAAGAAAAGTTTCCCACAATGCCCTGGGTAAGACTTGCAGGTATATCCTTCCTTATCCCGTAGTAATAATTGCTGATGGACGATGCGTCTGAAATATACCCCACTGACTCGAATTGTATCTGAAGGTCCGGAAAATCGATATCGGCATTGTATCTGGAACAAAAATGGAAAAAAATGTACCTCGGCGTGATTAGGCTCTCAAGATAAAAGTATTTACTTGGAATCAACAAAACCCTGCACAGGGGTGTGGGGGGCATACAGTTGACTCTCGAAACTTCCATTCAAGAATAGTTCTGCACTGGTAACACTGATTAAGCTTGTGCCTGACATAAGCCTGGTGCCTATCGTGAGGTTTAAGCCTTCGGAGCTGTCTGTGTCGGCAGTTACTGTTGTTGCTGAACTTTCCGATGGCGAATCAATTACAAAAATCAACGAAGAGACCTGGACGTGATCCTGCAAGTTATGCCCGACACCGGGACTGGCGTGTTTCACGGGAATCCCAAATTCTTCGAGGTGTTCTCTCGGCCCGATTCCTGAGAGCATCAGGATCTGAGGCGATTGCACAGCACCCGCCGACAGTATCACCTCCTTACTGGCAGAGACGACGTACTTTTCGCCCCCTCGGCTAAACTCGACGCCGTAAGCCGTCTTCGTAAAATCATCGATGAGTATCTTCTGTACCATAGAATCCGTGCTGACATACAGGTTCTTCCTGTGAGATGCAGAGCGTAGGAAAGCTTTGGCCGTGCTGCATCTCAGGCCATTCCTCAATGTTCCCTGCGTTAACATGAACCCATTCTGTGACTCACCGTTCACATCCACTATTTTGTAGCCAGCGTCTTGGGCGGCACTCAGGAAATAGTTTGTCAATTGATCTTGTTTTTTCCAGTTCTCGACTCCGAGATATCCACCCTTCCCATGATAGGGTGAATCTTCGAGGCCTTCGATTGAAATGTTTTCGGACTTCTTGAAGTACGGCAGGACATCTTCGTACCCCCACCCGGGATTGCCTGCATCTCTCCATTGATCGTAGTCCTTTCGGTTTCCACGTATGTAGATCATAGCATTTTGCATACTGGTGCCGCCGAGTGCTTTAGCTCTTGGAAACACACATTGATTATTGTCCATGGCCAGACAGTACTCAGTTGAAGGTTCCGCTTCAAATTGCCAGTCAACACTCGACTTTTGGAGAACCGCCGTCATTCCAGGTGCGTCGGCGATATGTGGCTCGTCCTCTCCAGCTTCCAGGAGTAATACCGTCCATTCTGGATTTTCCGTTAGTCTGTTAGCGAGAACAGATCCCGCAGATCCACCACCGATTATAATGAAGTCATAACTGTGGGAGATATCTTGCGGGTTGATAATTGTCACTCTGTTTTCTATGTCGACGATATCCGGTCGGAAAAAAGCTATCAAAATCTGGAAGAACACGACGAAGCTCAATTCCGACCCGTAGGTCACTGCGGTTCGAAACGCGGAGAAGGCGGACGTAACTTCCATTTTTGAACTTTCTTGCTGAAAGCCTTACCCTGCTCCTTGCTTTCAGACTGACTAGACTGACGAAATGCCGCGCTATTTATTCGCGATGCTCACGAAATGAGAATCCTCATGCGGCAGAAGCAGTCATTCGGCAAAAGTTTCCACCGGTAGAATCATCGCTACAGGAGCGTTCAAATATTACGTAACATTAATGAAGGGGGGTTCAGCCGGTGATATGGTAATATTACGTGGGGGGCGGGGGGGAGGGGGGCGTCAGTTGCCTGTTACGTAACTTTAATTGAACACTAAAAACGAGAAAAAAAGGGTTGAACCTCCGGAATACCAAATTTACCAATACAAAATTAAAAAATAGCGGAATAGTGTTTGACGCTATTTGAACGCTCCCTAGTCGGCCCCTGTGACACAGTTTGAGCACCGGCCAGGGCACATGCGCATAGTCGATGTTCCGTAATCGTTCCGTGAAAACTGGGATATTATAGAGTCACTTAATAATCACATAAATCTTGAGGAAAGAAGAAGCTACGGTTTCGGTGCTTTCTCAATAATACTGTATGATGAGGCTTTCAGAAAAATAACGGCAGACATAGGGAAGTAGCGACTACACACTCAATACATTTATTTTCAAATTCTCATTTCGTGGAATTCAAAGCGGTTCCCCTCGAGAATCACAAAACAGGCCTTTTCTTGGGCGTTATTTGTGAAGCGAATTGGTGAAGATGAAAATTAGACACTCGTTCTCTACTCGTATCGCCAATTAGTCGATTTTATTTTCGCTCAAAAAACATACATTGAGCTTGTCTGTCTACAAAAAATCTATGAAGAAAAATTTGCCTTCAACAAAAAATATTTCTTCAAAAATACCTACCAACAAAAGTTCAACTTCAACAAAACTCGACCTTCAAAAATGTTTTCTAAAAAAGAATCAATATCAGATACAACTGCCAAGCACAACACATGAAAATTAAATTAGAGTCAACGGCATTGTGCTCGTTCGCTCGCTACGCCCGAGGCTACGCTCGCTCACTCGATTGGTTTCTCATAATTATTGTGAAACAAAATTCGCGGAAAAAAAATTGGCGAAAAAAGTTTGGGGAGTGGTAGGGGAGACCGGGGCAAGATGGCGACGGGGGCAAGATGACGAAATCGTTTTTTTGCAAATATTCCGAGAGATTATGCCAGTTAAGACAATGGAAAGTGTTGAACGTATCCCCGCGCAGTAATAAAACTGATGTAGACTTGTATGTCAAAGTCACATGGCTTTTTACAGAGAAATTGCGGTTTTGGGCGCGCGCGATGTAATATTTTGTGTCCGGGAAAACAGTTTCACAGAAGTGAAGGTAACCAAGATCGCACTGTCGAATTAATCCTTTATTCATGCAGCCATATGGATGCTATAGAACTATAGGAGCCCGAACTTTCGGCAATTAACTGGTTATGAGGTTATTTTTTGTTCAATAGCGGCATATGGGGCAACTTGGTGGGGGCAAGTTGACATGTGGTTCAGTGAATGGGATTTAAAAAAAATCAGGCTAAGATGTAATTGTTCAACTTTATGAATGAATAGATAAATAAATAAATGAATAAAAGATTGAATAAATATATTGGTACATTTTTCCACGATTTATAAGGTTGTCGTGTGGAATCACCATATTGCAGACATGGTTCGTAAATCCGTATATAAAAAGTAGATGGCAATTTATCGTTTTGCGATATGGACTGCCAACTTCATGTAAGATATGATTCTGCCGACTTCATGTAAGATATTTTGACTTCGTATCAGTTGTTTCGGCCTTGATTCTGCCGACTTCGTGTCAGTTGTGCTATTTTGCTATAGTTTGTGCCCGCGAGTGCATTTTTCTACGGCCGTCGTGAGTTTTTTTAAATAGAGAGTTACAGCAAAGATTATGGATTTAGAGCTATGATATCAACAGTTTTTATTTCTGTCACAAATGTTGATAGACTCCGCGATCCTTATGATTGAGAGGTAGGTTATAGGTTAACCACATCATCGTTTCCTCGACACAAACTACAGAAATGATGGTCCATCAGCCGAAAATTTCAGTCACGCATTGTGTGCGAAAAATCAAACACCAAATTCTTAAGATTTCTAAGGTTAGTTCAAAGTTTTGTCTGACTCATCCACGGCCTGCTGTGCTAATCACGAAATTGATTCGAAAAGGCAAAATAAATTGGTGAGCCACTGAGAAGCGCCATACATGAACATGTACACTGTAAAAAATGTTTGTGTTAACTTCCAACACATGTGTTGGAAGTTTTATGCACAGAGTCATAAAATCACCTCACATTTTAGTAAAATAAGATTGGATTAGTTTACAAATACGACGAATTTACTACACAATTTTGTCGAATCCCTACACAATTTCGTATTGTTGCTATGAATGTGTAGTGGTACCGTACCCAGTCTACCCTATAACCTTAAGATGAACCTCATGCTTAGAATATCCTTAGAAGTTCAACGTCACAAGTTTTATTCAAAATTACGGAAATCACATAATTGAGCAATGTTGAAGTCGGAAATTATACCAAATTAAATATATGACAATTAATAATAAACAATGGCCGCTAATAAGAAAAGGTAAACTTTTTGGTCAAATGATTAAACAATCACCTACTGTACTTATGCACATGAATTACCCTTTTTATTATCATTTGTGTTGTACACAGAAGTAATTGACCTTCTCAATCATTTGCTACTAGAAAGTTATACGATTTGAATTACGAGCCATCGACACTATTCTGTTAGCATGTTGAACACAAAAATGAGCACGTCAAACAACAGCAGAATGATGTATGAATTATGCCAGTTGAAAATGAATATGGGGCTGTCCACGTCAATTCACCTAGGCTCGTGACCGCAACTTTTTTGATTTGCTTTATAATTTTTTCTATTATTGTACTTGCTTTAAAACATTATTCTGAATTTTTTCAGATTAAAAAAAAAATCCCTGTTCGAGTTATGATTTCTTTTCGACCGAAAAAAGGACCATTTTTGTTAATCTGAAAAAATCACCCACAACCCCATAGGTATATATATGTGTATATATATTCAAAGTCACGTCTAAATCAAATAGCTGATCAGTCGAAAATAATGAAATTGAATCAACATACAACTTTGTTAACACTATACATGACAAGACATCGTCGCAGCCATGTTCGAATCAATTGTGGTTCGAATCAATTGCGTATCCATTATTATTGGTAACAATCGGTTAGTCGTCTTTGGATTTCTGCAAAAGTAGAAAACAACATTCGATTACGGATGTTATTACTTACTGACTCATGCCAGAGGGAAATAATACGAATCAAATCGTCCATTTCAAGTTCATCTTTCTATTTAGAATTGATATTTGTGATTCAGATGAATTTCAATTAACGTTATCTGTTCAATAATTATTGATACGTGAAAATATTCCATTCACTTCTGTGTATTTTCTGTTAATATAAATCAATTAGCAAGAATTTGTTCCAGTTATTTCATGTAAAATTCTAATTATTTCAGTTATTATTCCTTATTCAAATCAATTCTTATCAATTCAGTTATTTCCTATCAATTGACGAACTATTGACACATCAATTTAACGAATTATTCTACAATTGATTTGTGTGTCAGCCAAAATATATTTGTGAAAATAGAACAATGTTCGTTTTTCTTCTTTGGGGCCGTGCATAAATGACGTCACCACTCAAGGGGGGGGGGGGAGTCACCGAAAATGTGACGTTTTGTGACATGGGGAGGGGGGGGGGTACACGCAAATGTGACGTCACATTTCGAAATTTCAATTTTTCTTCAATATTCGGTCGAAAAACCCTGTCTCAAATTTGAAAAGCCCGCCCGAGGGGGGGTATGTGAAAGTTTTGTGACGTCACCTTGGGGAGGGGGGGTCCAAGCTTTGTGACTTGGTGTGACATGGGGGGAGGGGGGGTCAAAAAAGGCAGAATTCATGGTGACGTCATTTATGCACGGCCCCTTTCGCGAAAACTTCAGAATTTGTAATTGATCTTCTTTTGGGGATTACTGTAGCCTTAAGAAGTTCATCATCAGCTAGAGAGGACTCGCTACTTTCGTGATTTTGGAGAGAGCACATAGTGAGGGTCTATATAAGTATTTATATGATTTCAATACTCAATCTACGATCTCCAGAATTAGTTACTTTTTTCAATCTAGATGAAGACGGTAACAACGTGTCTCATAAATAATTAGTAACCGGAGAGCGCGCTTCGCGCGCTATTACCCTAGTATGAGAAAAAATGTATGAAAAAAATGTGACCGCATGTGTGTATCCTTTCCGGGTAGGAATAGAATGAAGTATTTTTTAACTGAAACAACATTTTTCGACGCCCATGGAACCGAAATCTAGCATTCGCCAACTTGCCCCGATAGAATAGTCATCTTGCCCCGTGGTCGGGGCAAGTCGACGAGTATGCGAAATTTTAGAAAAATCGCAATTACTCAGTTTGTAAATAACCGAATTCGATGTCAATTTTTTCTGTTATAGCTAACATCTCATAGTTTGAGAAAATACCGAAAGATTTTGAATTTCACTCACAATTGATTAAAGAAACGCATTCGAAGCTTAAGGTCTCCAACTTGCCCCGGTCTCCCCTACTTGGCGGGCCAGGTGTGGGTAAATGCAGGAGTATCCATTCAGGTCCCCATGTGCCATTTTTATACATTGCTATAATGGCCCGCAAAGTACCACTCCCCAAACTTTTTTCTCCAATTTTTTTCACAATAATTATGAGAAACCAATCGAGTGAGCGAGCGTAGCCTCGAGCGAAGCGAGCGAACGAGCACAATGCCGTTTACTCTATAGTATATTACACACCTAGGGAGGGAAAGTAGGCTATCATGTGTCGTGCTTCGCAGTTGTATCTGATATCAATTCTTTTTTAGAAAACATTTTTGAAGGTTGAGTTTTGTTGCAGACGAATTTTTGTTGGTAGGTATTTTTGAAGAAATATTTTTTGTTGAAGGCAAATTTTTCCTCATACTATATACCGAAAACAGTTAAATTTACAACTGTGGAAAAACATTAATCAGTTACAACTTTGCCTGTCATTCACTCTACTTTGCCTTTCAATCACTCTATTTTTGGAATATCTCAATGGCTTTGGCAAAAATGTACACTTGTGTGTATCCAGCTAACCGGTGAAACTCAATTTCAGTTTGTTGATATAGTAGGTACGTAACGCTCCGATTGAGGAATACTTTATTTTCGGGATATTTCCCGTATTGACAGCTGTCACTTGAGCAAAACGCACGAACAACAGCTTCAACCGCGTCAACAACGGCCTCGCCGAACCGAAGTCACGTCGGCCAATCGTCGCTTCGCAAAGGACGGGACAACAATCAAACTCCAGGTAGTCTAGCGTCAATTGAATATCAAATTCCCTGACATTTCCCGGTTTTCCAGACGAAAAAACGTGACTTTTCCAGGACTCATTTCAACTTTATTTTCCTAACGAGCGCACTTGTGATTGCAAATTTATGACGATCAAAGTTAAATGTTATCATTTCAAGTTAAAATACTCAATTTCTTATCTCAATTCAATTTGGCCACATTCTGATATGAGAAATTTTTCTTTTTCCACTATAAAGAGATTTAGCTTGGGGGTTATTTCTCCAAATAATGGTCACATCGATCAGATATTTTCAAAATCTTACAGCTGTCAAAATGGAAAGGAACAAGCGGGTTTGGGCTGACTACACTGAGAGAAGAAAAGAGCATTTTGTACGAAGATGTTTGGGAAAATTTACCGTGGTCCTGCGGGAAAAGAGGGACACATGAGGGTTTCAAGTAAATTTCGCTGTCCACCATGGTAAAATCTGACTCATGGGCTGGCAATATTTACCGTTCTGCGAGGTGAAACTTACTCTGTCCACCATGGTCAAATCTGCGTGCGTCAGTAGCACTTGCCGCTTTGCGACACTGTAAAGAATACATATTTTCGAAACCAAATTTTCCTATGGTCCTTGGCATAATTTACTAACTCCATTTGGCAGATCTTACTGGTCGTATATGTGGCAAATTATGCTGATATAGTACAGTACGAATTACTGTGCAGTATCGCCCTGCTTGAAATTTCCGATAAATAATACGGTCCTATCTGCATTTAATGCGGCTTTTTTACCCGTATCGTATCTCAACCTTTCTGGGACATTGTTCGGATACGATACGAGTACAAAAGCCGCATTAAATGCGGATAGGACCCCATTATTTGTCGGTAATTTTAAGCAACGCGATAGTATCCTGTTTTATACTTTGTACATTTATGGGGTCTGTAAAGGAAATACATATGAATATTCAGGGTTTTATTGAAAAGTTCAAAATCATTCAACAATTGAAAATCATTTAACAATTGAAGCATGTAACTAATAATATCCTGTGATGTGAATATTTCAAGGGCGTTTTCTTCAGTCACCTCAGATGTAGTACTACAAACGAGGCGTACGTAATCTGTAACAAATGTTCCACACTAGTACGTACAATTGGACACTATTACAAATATTCATTCATGTTTTATGAATTATTATCGTAAAAACTCTACTTCCACCATATCATTCCCTACCTACCATATACTTCTCCGTATAGACATCTGATTCGAATAGAAACACTATTTTTTAGCTCTGCTTGAATCGACCACATATACGTTTAACCTCTTGTAGAATAATACTATTTTGTAAAGTTATATGAACATTTATTCAATTCGAGCTCTTTTATTTCGAATTCTCTACCTGCAGAATTCGACCCTACCTTGACTGAAAAACTCCGATCCTGAGTCCTGTAACAATGAACAGTATTATGTACGATGAAAAACTTTGAATAATAACTCAAATTTCTAATAGGTGAGTTTTAATTGCATACCACCAAATGGACATACTACAGAATTATGGACGAAGTTCTTCGCACAACAGCAGCAGCCAACAAGTGCAGAACAATCGAGCATAGTTATTATACGCGCTAACAGTCCGTAGATTGTACTTGTAATGTGTTTACCATATGATTCCACAACAATTCGAAAAGTGACACTTACCCTTTGGTGTGATCAGCGCCGGATATGGAAACCCAAGGCCCCTAGGCAAATAGAGGTCAGGGCCCCTTTTTAAAATTTTTGAATAAAACGAAAATGTTAATAATTCATGATTTGATCAAATTTAATCAAATAATTTTTCATTTATTTTTTTTCGGCCCCTAGGCCAGTGCCTAGTGTGCCTAGGCATAAGTCTGGCGCTGGGTGTGATACTCCAGCTTCCATTTTAATAAAACTTTCGACGGTACACAAATACTGACTACGATACGACCACGCAGCAGCAGATTTGACTTCCCACACGGAACACTCAGTTGATTTTACGTATGAAATAAATTTTAACGTCTGTCTACGTATACATAGTCCATCAAATAAGCAAGAAAGGTAGTACTTTTTAGGTATGAATCCGGAAACTTGATCTAAAAATAAGACTAATTCGATGACGCTGAGTCGAATGGTGATAGTCACTTTGCTGTGAAACCCCGAGATCATTATGCAAAGATCATTAAACCGTTTAATTCGGAACCTGATAACTTTATAGAAATATAATTGAAATCATGTTGTTGGGGACGAAGAAATACGTAGAAAAGTATCTCATGTTCATCTTCGTATCTCCAATAATAAGGGAGAAACAAGCGAAAAACGATTGAAATGGGGGGCGTAAACTTCAAAGTTTCAAATAATTAAAAAACTGTTAAATTCGTATATATGTCGGTTTTTTTTTTGTTATATAAGTAACAATTAATCTAACAATCCGGATAAATTTTTTATTTTCATTCATTGTATAGCTATCGGAAAACCACGACTGAATATTGACAAAATTATCGATTGAGGATCCCTGTCAGCAAGTGTGTGGAGCGTACGTGCGCGCGTCCGTGCGTGCCTGCGCCTGTGTGGATACGTCTGGCCCAGCCCGGTGACACTATCCAGTTTGACTGATTCCCTTACTGTCGCCAACCGCTACGCGGCGCTGGGAGTAGTGTGCCCTGTCGGTGGGCGTGGTTACAACGGAAAAATTTGAAAGACCTCGAAGCCCGTATTTCAATAGCCAGATCCCTCCCCAAATATCCATTCTCCGTTAAATCTTTGTTTTTAATGAAGGTATTAGAACGCTTATACATCAATATTAGACAGTAATTACGGGGGATTCCACGTCAAAACGACCGAAAAAACAAGATTTTTTCCCTGACTCCTTTCGATTTGCTTTTCCTTTTGCACAGTCAAACTGCATGTTGAAAGGATGAACTGTGATTTTTTTTCAGATTTTTTCGAGTTTTTCGACTCATCATTCTATCACAAAAATCATCGAATAAATTGATTTTCGATTCTTTTTTTACTTTTCGCGCCTAGATAGCTGAAAACGTGAACGATGTGTGAAAAAAGTTCCAATACGAAAATGTTGGGATTTTTTGTGAACTTTTCGAGAGTATTTTCATCAGATTTTCGATACCCCGTTCAAGTGTGGTTTTAATACAAAATGAGTGCAAATCATTCATAACCCAAAAGTGCCCCAATCGAATTGGCTGAAATTTATACACAGCGTGTCTTTTTCAATGCCAAAGATTGTCTGAAAATTTCAAAGTGGGCCGAGCAGTGGTTCAAAAAATGCATCAACAAATATTCGCACAGTGGAGAGAATTCGGCGATTATGAGGTCGCAAAACAGTTTTGTGGCCACGATTTAAAATTCAAGATCAACATGCATTATTCTTGTTTGCATACTCGCGATCGCCCTTGAATTTTTGAACTGCGAATTCACGTTGGATCAAACTATTGAATGAAAAATAAACTACGTGTTCGTATATTAATAGTCAAACTTTTATTTATTAGCATTTGTGAAGTTATTCGGTGGGTGTTCGAGGTTATGTCGCAACCTTTTGAATCAGCTTTCGAATTTTTTCGACGTAACCACGCCCACCGGCCGGGCACACTACCCCCAGCGCCGCGTAGCGGTCGGCGACAGTAAGGGAATCACTGTCTAACATTAGCGGTATAGGGAAGTGTCACCGGGCTGGTCTGGCCCCGCACATGCCCGGCCCACTGATCTCATTGGTCAGTCAAAATTGCCGCGCGGGAGATTCAAACAGCGTTACATTTAAATGACAATTGTTAAGAGAATTTTTGAACATAAGCCGAAATAAAATGTCAAAGAATACAGAACAGTTTGTAAATATAATACTCACACCGGCGTTCTCGCGTCACGACGTGAAAAACTTCTAACAGACTATACGATATGACATCACAAATCTCGTGCTGGTTTTTTGTTTTTCACCGAATAGAGTTTTATGAAAGTAAAGTCGGTATAAAATTGTGAAAAATCGGTGATGGTTCGTATATTACAGATTGAAAATTTTATTTGGATTAAAAAAAAAAAATGCATTGCTATCACTTTGGCGAATTTCAAGAGGTTTTTCTTCAATCAGTTTTTTAATAGTCCAGTCGACGTACCTGCTTACAGATGCAGTTTTACTCTAACAGTAAGTGTTAGCACTTTTCTTATAGTTTCTTACCTCCTGAATTGGATGGTGGTAGATTTTTTGCGTTAAGGGTTGAGCAAAAGGGTGAAAACAAATGTTCAAACATTCAAATTGCAATATCGCGTGAACGACGCAGAAACCGAAGAAAAAGTTTATACAAAAGTTGTAGAAAAAAAAAGTTGCGTAAAAAACATACTGACATTTTTTCTCTAAATCGAATAGGTGAGACAGTGGAACGAGTTTAAGATTTTCAATGGGGCTGGACGAAAGTGAAGGAGTGGGGTCCGACGCCAGGGAAGGGAAGCATTGCGGGTCGGCACGGGGGTGGGAGTACCCATCGCCTCGCGCGCCGCGATGTACAGCGCCGGCAAGTGCCGCCATCGCGCGGCGGTTTTATGTACAACTCCTCCACTTCTATACCCTATTGAAAATCTTAAACACGTTCCACTGGCTCACCTATTCGATTCCGAGAAAAAGTGTCAACATGTTTTTTACGCACATTTTTTTTTCTACAATTTTTGTCTGAAACTTTTCTTCGTTTTCTACGTCGTTCACGCCATATTGCGATTTTAATATTTAAAAAATTTTTTTAACCCTTTTGCTCAACTCTTAGCGCAAAAAATCTACAATTCAATTCAGGAGGTTGGAAGCTATAAGAAAAGTCCTAACACTGCGGCGTGATTCAAAATCTGCCTCAGTATTTAGCTCTGATGCAATATATGATGCAAACACCCAAATATTTCTCTCTTCACACCAATTCCAAATATTTTTTGCGATTTTATTTAGATTCTCAAATTGAACGCCTCCCATTCTATTAATGTATGAGATGGCAGTGGTGTTATCAATTCCTGGTAAAATCTGAATGTTTCTATGATGTTCTGCAAAACATTTCAAACCCAGAAAGGCAGCTAAGAGTTCTAAATGATTAATGAATCGCGATTTTTCATCCTTTTTCCAATGACCATGTGGTCATTACAGAAAGCTCCCCAACCTGACAAAGCAGCGTCTGTGAAAATCTCTAGATCATATTCATCTACTCTGATCGGGTTATTGGAAAAAATGGCTACTGATTTCCACCAGCTTAATTCTTTTATTACATCTTTCGATATAACCATTTCTGCATCATAATTGTTTTTGCTTTTTCCGAGAGCTAAAAACCTTTCCCGTTCGCATGTTTTCATATATGCCTTTGCATAATTTACTGCTGGACAACAGGATACCAAAATCTACAGTTTTTGCGAATTTACGAATACTCATTTTTTGATTGACTCTAGTACCTGATACTAAGGCTTTTATATGATCTTTTTTAGATTCCGGTAGTTCTACTACCATTTTCTTTGAATCATAAATAAAACCTAAATATTTGCAGCTTTGATCAGGTGTTAATTAAGTTACTCTTCTCGTCACTTATGATAAAACCTAGATTTTCTAGGAGATTTTTAGTTGCTGTGACATTATTCAAGCAGGATGAATAAGAGTTTCCGATTAAAAGTATGTCATCCAAATAAATGACCGATAAGAAACCTAATTTTAGTAAATGGTAAACAACCGATTTCAAAATCTTTGTAAAGACGTAAGGTGCTGTGTTTAAACCAAATGGTGAGCACGTGAATTCGCATAATTTGTTATCCAATCTGAATCGTAAATATTTTTTATATGAACTATGAATGGGAATTAGATAATAAGCATCTTTACGATCTATAGAAGCCATAAAGCATTCGGAGCTCATGAGCTTTGTGACTGTTCTACCTTTTTCCAATTTAAAATGAATTGTTGAGATGAATTCATTCAATTTTTTTAGATTCAATATAAGTCTAAAAGTTCCATTTGCTTTTGGTCTCAAAAATATATCAGATATAAATTGACCCGGTTCATCTATACATTCATGTACGGCATCTTTATCAATGAGTTGCAAAATTAATTCGGTTCTGATTTTTGAACCGGTCTTGAATTAAAAGGAATTTTATATCCACTAATCCAAGAAAGGACAGTCATATCAAATGTGATTATTTTCTAGTTCATGCCAAAAAAAAACCAAGTCTTCCCGCTATTTGACTTACAGAATGAGTTAGCGGCGTTTTCGGTACTCCTGATCATTCTTGGGTCTGGACTTTGGATGTGGTTGGGCTGCAGATTTTTTCTGTGATCCGTGATAACGTTTCTGCCCGCCCGACGTCGCTGGAACTTCTTTGGGATGTTGACGGAGCGGGGTTTTCCAGTTTTTTGACGACTTGTTGAACTGGTTTTTGGGAGCTGTCTTGAGATCCTTGGAGGTGTTTGCTATTTCTTTAGCAGATTTGTCTGTAAGTCAGTCAGTAAGTCTGTTAACAGACTGCACATCTCACCAAGGCATTCTAGGACTGGAATATTTGCCTCCATTTTAGGCTTGTCGATCATGAATGATAAAGCTTTCCCAGCAGCAGCAATGCAGGCTGTAGTTTTCTCTTGTTTCTGCATTATGCGAGTATCTCGTTTGAGGACTGATTCGTGTACCGCAGCTTTAATCTGCATATTCAGTTTAGGTGGATCAATCAGGACACAATTTTTTGGTGTCGGATATTTTTCCACCAATTCTGACTTTTCTTTCTCGAGAAGGCCGCGGTGAGATCTCAGAGGTTAGAGCCCAAAAAATTGAGACACGAGTCTCAATATTTCTATGGAAAACGTGAAGAAACGTATGGAAATTGAGTTTCAACTCAATGAATAGCTAAAACATTCAAAGAAAACAATCAAATACTCACATTGAGTATCAATTGAATCCGACGGAGAAGAACTATGGCGTTGATCGCGTCGTTCGCGTCGTTTTGAATTGCGGCGAGCCTTCTTCTCCTTTCTTCCCATGATTTTCTTCTTTAACTTTTTTATCCACTTTTTCAGATGATCATCATCTGAACTATCGCTGCACGAAGAATCTTCTCTATTCCTTTTTCCCATCTTCTAATTTATTCTCGCTTTTCCGAATCCGAAACCGAATCGAAACGAATTCAGCAGTATAAGTTGAGTCGTTCGAAGAGTTGTTTCGATAGTTATATCATCGGGTCAAATTCGAAGTATAGAATACGAAGGATTCGATTCTGTTCGAAGCATTGATTCAAATTGGAAGTAACCAAAACGAATCCGAAGCGTCGTATTAGTTCGTCAGTAAATTCTTCTCATTCTCGGCGAAAAATTAAAACGAATCGGCGATATAAAAGGTAGAACTGCGACGGATAGGACGGGATAGGGAAAAACAGATAAAACTGAATATGAAGGAATAGACAGATTAGAACAAAAAGAATCTCATCGAAATAACTTATACTCTATTCGTAAATCTAAAGGAACGGGATTCATAATATTCGTGATCATTCCACTTCAATTCTTTTCCAGTTGTTGGGAAAGGCTATATATAATTCCGAAAGTCTATTGAGACGAAAAATGAGACATCTGAAAACAGAAGTGCCGAAAAAGATTCTACCGAAAAAAAATTATCGAATGGACAAAATTATGGCCAGCTAAATATCACAGAGAACACTTGAAAAAAGCCTAAATTTTCGGTTTAGTGACCTTTCGGCTAAATGGTCTTTCGGTGGATTGGTTATTCGGCTCATTGACAAATCGTCGAATTGAATTTCGTGTTTCTGAATTATCGTTACTTTAGAATTCGTATCTTTAAAAATTCGGCATTTTGACCCGTCGACTTTTTGGTCTTTCGGAAATTCGACCCCCACCCTAGGTAGGAATTCCTACTAGCATATTTATACAAGTGTCAATTCGCCGCCTCATGGCAAGGTGGCAATAATTACCGTACGCGTGCTTCAGTGAGGCGTGTGAGATCAGATGAAAGTTGAAGGCCGTAAGCGCCTTTAAAAAAAAAAAAATTTGCTGGTTACGACCTTCTGCTTTTAATTGACCCAATATCTTATCTACCCAACGAATCTTCGGGTTTTCATTCCAAATACAAAAAAAAAGAAAAGAAAAAAAATATTTATAACCTTTCGCCATTCGAGCAGCAAAAAGTCGTATAATGGCGCTTACGTCCTTATGCCATTAGACACGCGATATGAGAAGACGAATGAGAAATAAAATTTCCACACGGAGAAAAATGAGTGGTTGTGACAGCCAGATTTCTGGTTCTCGTAGCTATCAATCGGGTCTTTGGTCATAACAGTGTATTGTCCAGCTACAGGAGCGGAGCGTATAGCTGTGGGAGCCAGAAGTATAGTTGTGGGAGCTATACGGTAGGTTGCTGCAACTGACAGTATGGCTCCCATAGCTGTATAGGTTATGTTCCTGGAAATATCTATTCATTCAGCTACAGGAACCGCTCCTTTTTCTCCGTGCAAGATCACGACTTTATCCCAGCGGTTGCGTTGATAAAGGTCAGTGTAGGCGTACCTAAATAAGCTCAAAATTCATGAATTTTTTTCTCCGGTTGGGATTTCCTTTCCCACCAACGGTTTTCACCATGGTTTAGTACAACAATTTATGTACAATTTGTATTTTTTTCAAGGCAGATTGTCATATTGTTCTCGAAGCGCTGTCTTTAAAGTCTGTGGACACTGACACGTCTACATTTTTAGTCTGATTATGATGAAATTTGAACCTGATCATCTTCAATGTCTAAATTAGTCTTTGACGCGCCGTTTTTTTCAAATGTTCAAATGTTCCAGAATCCCCCTCCCCCCACCTCCTCCCCTCCCCTCCACTCTGTATATTATATCGCTCTATATTATATAAAGATATCGCCGCCGCCGTGTCAAGATTACCCAGAATCCCCCACGAATTCTGGGAAAACCCCAGATATTACCCGGAATCCCCCACGAAATCCCCCACCTAACCTAACCTAACCTAACCTAACCTCATCCCCCACGAATTCCCGGAAAACCCCAGAGATTACCCAGAATCCCCCACGAACACCCGAAGTCGTCCGGAAATACACCCGAAGTCTTCCGGAAAGACCCGAAGTGTTCCGGAAAGACCCGAAGTCTTCCGGAAATACCCGAAATCTTCCGGAAAGAACCGAACCGAAGTCGTCATAACAGGACATGTCAGGACAGGACTGTTAAAAACTCTAAAAAAAAACCACTCACACTTAGTATATGAATCATGGGATCCCAATCTCCTAGTAATCCGTGCAGAAACCTCATTCGGGGGGTTGGCGCGCGAAGCGCGCAGGGGGGCGAAGCCCCCCTAGTATATATATAATGTTATCCCTATCTGAATATTTATGTACAATTTCTTATTCTTTCTAACATGCAAATAATCACTCAATATTCTAGCATTCAAATGACTATTATAATTGATTCTTGTTATTATCTTATTTATTTATTTATTATTATTCTTATTGAAATTTTTTTTTTTTTTTTAATGAAACATGCAAGTGCTTGGTAAATATGAATACTCTAGTTTAATAGTTTTTCTTCCCTTATAAATATTATATCCCATTTTTTCTTTTTTTTCTTCATCTTCATCATACAATAAACCTATTCACAATTAACTTAACAGTCTCAATGATACATCAGGTGTTTCTACAGGGTTTCGACTTTGATGACTTTATCTACTTGTGTGATTGATATCTATCTGGTTTTCTCAACTTATTCTCATTTCTTAACCCTGCGTGCCTTTTTTCTCTGTTCATCTCGTAGTGAGATTTCGACCTACTTCTCTTTCTTTTGTTTTATCTATCTGTCTCACTATTCGATTCTGACTTAGCCCTTTTTCTTTTCGTACTTCTATGTTTCTTGATATCTTCTTTCTCTTCTCTGTTGCTGTTATTTTCCATTGGTGTTCTCGGTCTTAGATGTCGAGTATTCCTTCGTATTATTTCTCCGTCTTCTGGTTGTACATAATACGATCTAGGAGTATCATGTTTGTTGATGATTGTTGCTGGTTCCCATTTAGAGTTTCGGTATAGGTAGACTGTATCATCTTCATTGAATCGTACTTCCTTCTTCTGAGCAGTTTGGTCGTAATGATTTTTCTTTTTTATTTGTCTTTCTTCCAGCTGTTGTCTCATGTTATTTTGTACGACAGGTTTGAGTTTTTCCCGTGTCGTTGGTAGAAGTGTTCTGGTCTGTCGGCCATGAGGATCTCTGCAGGTGACACATCTAATCCAGCAACTGGTGCATTTCTATAGTGTAGGAGTGCTTTTTGTAGACTAGTTCCCTGGATTTTGCATTTTTTTAATAGCTGTTTACCGATGTCCACTCCTTTTTCAGCTAGACCATTTGACTGTGGATAACGTGGACTACTTGTGACGATTTGAAACTCCCATTTCTTCGCGAATTCTTTAAATTCGAGTGATGAGAACGGCTAATTGTCTGCTACTAGCTTTTCAGGAATTCCATGTGTTGAAAATAATTCCATCATTATTTTTATGACTTCCGATGACGTTTTGTTTTTCAGCTTTTTTACATCGATCCATTTGGAGAAATAATCGATTACTACGAGATAGTTTTTTCCTTCATGTTCAAATATGTCTGATACAATGTTTTGGTATCTTTCCTGGGGTACTTCATGTGGGATGAGAGGTTCTTTCTTGTTCGCTCTCATGTGTGTCATGCATCCGTTGCACATTTTAACCCTGGTTTCGATGTCTTCAGTTATCCCAGGCCAATACATCAGTTGGCGAGCTCGTTTCTTCATTTTTGTAGTTCCTTTATGGCCTTCGTGTAGTTTTGTTAACATCATTTTGCGCAATGACTTCGGGATTATTATTATGTCGCCGTTAAATACCAGTTCGTCTTCTAGATGTATCTCATCTTGTAGTTTCCAGTATTGTTGTAGCTCTGGTGGTAAACTCTTTTTGTGTTCTGGCCACTCAGTTCGACAAAATTCCTTCAGCTTGCTCAGGACGGGATCGTTTGCTGTCTCGTTCTGTAGCTCCGCGCGTCTTTCTCGCGATATAGCCATGTATTTACTCACGCTATGTATGCATTTTTTGAGGTTGATTTCGTTGATTCTTTGAAGCCCTTTTTTATCCGTAGGCGACTCCATTTCTACTATCGCTTTTATACGGTCGGGGTCAATTTCTTTACCTTTTTTCGAAAACCTGAACCCTAAATACTTAACCGAATCTTGCCTATACTGCAATTTTTTAGGATTGAATTTAATGTTGAGCTCTCTAGCCCTATCAATGACTTTTTTCAGATTTGTATCATGTTCTTCTGTAGAATCACCTGTTACAATGATATCATCAATGTATACTTTCACACCTTCTAAATTTGCAAAGTTTTTCTCATTCATTTGTTGGAATAATTCCGGAGCACATGTTAGCCCAAATGGCAATCTATTGAATTGATAGCACCCATATGGTGTTGAAAAAGCACATGCCTGACTGGATTTTTCATCCAGTTCTATTTGCCAAAACCCTTCTTTCAGATCAAGGACTGTAGACAACCGTTTACCAGCTAGTTCAGCAGTTAGTAAATTTATTGAAGGTATCTCATAGTAGGGTCGCTGTATGTTGTTATTGAGATCTTGTGGATCGAGACAAACTCTGAGGGAATTGTCTTGTTTCTCTCTAATCAACATATTACTGACCCACGAGGTTGGGTTTTCTACTTTTTTAATAATGCCGCGCTTTTCTAGTTCGTTTAAATGATCAAGTCATTTTCGTTTTATCACCGCAGGAATTCTCCTGGGCGGTTTTGCAATAGGTTTAGCTTTTTCATCGAGTATTATCGTGCCTTTTTCCGGAAATTTCCCTAATCCTTCGAATACGTCTTTATTTTCTTCAATAAATTTGAGCTTGTCTTTTGTATTTTTTGTTTCGTCAACAGTTTTGACTTCATTCATTCTCTTTACGATACCTAATTCTTCACTCGTTTGGAGTCCTAGAAGAGGCATTTTATCAACATCAGTGACAACAAATTCAAAATCACCTGTATTACTTTTGTACTGGCATTCCAAAGTTATCTCACCTAGAGGCTGTATATCAAAACCTCCGTACGCCTGCAATTTTTTATCGGATTTTTGTAGGACTGCCTGAGTGTTAATTTTTTCGAACAATTCTTTTGGCAATGTATTTACATCCGAGCCTGATCATTCTTGGGTCTGGACTTTGGATGTGGTTGGGCTGCAGATTTTTTCTGTGATCCGTGATAACGTTTCTGCCCGCCCGACGTCGCTGGAACTTCTTTGGGATGTTGACGGAGCGGGGTTTTCCAGTTTTTTGACGACTTGTTGAACTGGTTTTTGGGAGCTGTCTTGAGATCCTTGGAGGTGTTTGCTATTTCTTTAGCAGATTTGTCTGTAAGTCAGTCAGTAAGTCTGTTAACAGACTGCACATCTCACCAAGGCATTCTAGGACTGGAATATTTGCCTCCATTTTAGGCTTGTCGATCATGAATGATAAAGCTTTCCCAGCAGCAGCAATGCAGGCTGTAGTTTTCTCTTGTTTCTGCATTATGCGAGTATCTCGTTTGAGGACTGATTCGTGTACCGCAGCTTTAATCTGCATATTCAGTTTAGGTGGATCAATCAGGACACAATTTTTTGGTGTCGGATATTTTTCCACCAATTCTGACTTTTCTTTCTCGAGAAGGCCGCGGTGAGATCTCAGAGGTTAGAGCCCAAAAAATTGAGACACGAGTCTCAATATTTCTATGGAAAACGTGAAGAAACGTATGGAAATTGAGTTTCAACTCAATGAATAGCTGAAACATTCAAAGAAAACAATCAAATACTCACATTGAGTATCAATTGAATCCGACGGAGAAGAACTATGGCGTTGATCGCGTCGTTCGCGTCGTTTTGAATTGCGGCGAGCCTTCTTCTCCTTTCTTCCCATGATTTTCTTCTTTAACTTTTTTATCCACTTTTTCAGATGATCATCATCTGAACTATCGCTGCACGAAGAACCTTCTCTATTCCTTTTTCCCATCTTCTAATTTATTCTCGCTTTTCCGAATCCGAAACCGAATCGAAACGAATTCACCAGTATAAGTTGAGTCGTTCGAAGAGTTGTTTCGATATAGTTATATCATCGGGTCAAATTCGAAGTATAGAATACGAAGGATTCGATTCTGTTCGAAGCATTGATTCAAATTGGAAGTAACCAAAACGAATCCGAAGCGTCGTATTAGTTCGTCAGTAAATTCTTCTCATTCTCGGCGAAAAATTAAAACGAATCGGCGACTAATCTCCTATGCTTATACATACAGGACTTAAGTCTTTTACCCCCAGTCATTTTCAGATAGGTCTTTTCCAAATGGAAACGAAAACATAAGACAATATTAATAGCGGCCGTCGATATTATCTAAGAAATCTGACATCATTGTACCACATACCATCGTTTTGTGTCCGCCATTTTGTTATTGATATTTTTGACTATGGATTCGTAATCAGCGACCTCAAAAACCCCCGAGTACAGACTTTCACCTGAATTCATTGGGTTTTTAAAGAAATTTATTCCCGTTTTGGGTCAAACATGATGTTTTCAAAATTTTTGACTTTGGATTCGTAATCAGCGACCTCAAAAACCCCCGAGTCCAGACTTTCACCCGAATTCATTGAGTTTTTGAAGAAATTTATTCCCGCTTTGAGTCAGCCATTTTGTTTCTGAAATTTTTGACTTTGGATTCGTAATCAGCGACCTCAAAAACCCCCGAGTCCAGACTTTCACCCGAATTGATTGAGTTTTTGAAGAAATTTATTCCCGCTTTGAGTCAGCCATTTTGTTTCTGAAATTTTTGACTTTGGATTCGTAATCAGCGACCTCAAAAACCCCCGAGTCCAGACTTTCACCCGAATTCATTGGGTTTTTGAAGAAATTTTTTACCGTTTTGGGTCAGCCATTTTGTTTTCGAAAGTTTTGACTTTGGATTCGTAATCAGCGACTTCAAAAACCCCCGAGTCCAGACTTTCACCCGAATTCATTGAGTTTTTGAAGAAATTTATTCCCGCTTTGAGTCAGCCATTTTGTTTCTGAAATTTTTGACTTTGGATTCGTAATCAGCGACCTCAAAGACCTCCGAGTCCAGACTTTCACCCGAATTCATTGGGTTTTTGAAGAAATTTTTTACCGTTTTGGGACAGCCATTTAGTTTTCGAAAGTTTTGACTTTGGATTCGTAATCAGCGACCCCAAAAACCCCCGATTCCAGACTTTCAACCGAATTCATCGTGTTTTTGATTTTTGGGCACGATTTCGGGGTTTCGTCCCACTGTGAGTCGGTCGGTCAAGTACCATAAGAGAGAAGTTCAGTGTAACATCAACGGGTAACTTGGGCATGAATTTTATCCGTCTAGCGTCTGTCAATAAGGAAGGAATATTCTACATCTAGTGGCTGTCGATAAGCAAGGGATTTTCTGCATCTAGTGGCTGTCGATAAGAAAGGAATTTTCCACATCTAGTCGCTGTCGATAAAGAAGGAATTTTCGATATCTGTTCGCCCTCGATAAGGAAAGAATTTTCTACATCTAGTGGCTGTCGATAAGGAAGAAATATTCTCGCAAAAATCAATGAATCAAGAAACGATCCACCGTACAGTGGCGCCTCTATCGTTAACCGGAATAGCTTTAATGCCCACTAATTATTTTTTGCTATTAAATTTTTTTTATTTCTTCGATAATTGAATCATCGATCGTCCGGTGGGTGAAGGCAGTCTGTTTTCTTTTCGTCTCATTTTTTTTTTCTTCCTTGTTCTTAACGATCTTTTAGAGCAAGTTCTTTTTACGGCCAAAATCGACGATAAATAACAATAATCAGTTAGTCGTATATGTACATAGAGAAGTAGAAATCGTATCACCCACGAATATAGACGCGGATAAATATTATTGACCGAACTCCGTTGGGTCCTTTATAATCGTTCCATTGGGACTTCTTTGAACCCGTAATTCAGAGTCTAGAGCAAAGGCTATATGCTACCGCGCGCGTTTCAAGTTTCGTAATGAATATAATTATTATTGACGGGTAGAGGATATAATAACCGTTCCGTAAGACGGCAACGCCAATAAGATGAGTTTTGATTTTTGGGGGGCAAATTGTAGAGCACGAAAGTCTGCTGTCTCTGTGGGGCTGTGCCTTACCTTTTCTTTTGTACAATATCTACACCGTTTCTCATTCGGGTATGGAGAAAAATCTAGCTTCGATTCTTCCTCGGTTCCATAAAGCGAATGGACTTACGGTGCGAATTAACGTGTCTGATAAATTTTGCAGTATTGCATCGTTCTGGTGCCCGGGAGTGGGTACCCCGAGTGCGATTAAGATAAGAACGATTCCGCCCCTTCCTTCCGCGACCGAAACCCACGCAGCAAACTCCTTTCAAATTGAGCGCTCATCATACTGAGGCATCAGATAATTGGACGATTTACATAATCGACGCGAAAGACTCTTAATTTCCTGTATTATTTCGAAAATTGCATTATTTTTCAGATCAAGATCCGAAAAACGCTTCGATATCACTCATGGTAATAATTAATGACTTTCATACCGACCGGAGTGAAGTGTTTTGTTTTTCTTATTCACTGATCTAAAGCTTAGAATTTTGAATGAAACATGATTCTGAATGGAAGAAGTTGATATAGAGATCGATCACGTTTTTAATCTACCATGGAATTAGTAAAATAAGTCTTTTCAGTGTTTAAATACGTCTATAGATTAATTTGAACCGGATTCATGTGAACCGGAATCACCGTGTGTCACGTCTAGAAGGCACTGCATGGCTCAATGACTGCGCTAACCTCAAAGTAGAAATGCTATCCCATATTTTAGGTCTCGGGAAAGGCAACAGTTGCCACGATCATGTAAATATGGTCTCAAATCCCATCCTACTCCCGAAAATCTGGGACTGCGATCCAGTTCACCCGCAGATAATTGTTTAAACCGGAACATTGGCAACAGTTTTACTCGATTACGTGTCGTGCACTTGTTCAACGGAGGGACATCTTTCGTCACCTGCAAAGTTAATTTGTAGGATAAAAAATGAGGAAAGAAAAAAATTATGTTTGAAAAGAATTTTGTCAGCAGGGACCTCGACGATATAATGAAAGGAAAAAAAAAAACTACGGCATGGCATTATAATGCCGCAATTTGCTGTTGAGTGGCGCGGCAGCGCCGGTGGCCACGATAACATCTCAACCATCGCCCATCAACGAACTTTATTTCATTAACATACGCGATTGAATCGAGGGCTTCCGCACGGAGCCAATCGAACGGTCGGAGAGTCAAACAATTAAATTATTTATTGCCCATAAATATTGAGACATGTTTTTTTCAGGTTACAAGACTTTATAGTCGTTGAGGTTTTCTTACCTCGGCCAATGATGGATATAAAGAAAAAATATTCCGTCAACCAGTTCGGTTTCGTCGATAGAAAAATTATCATAATTCTTATATTTTCTCGTGTAAACCACGTTATCCGGGAGTGATGCGCTACTACGATCGTAAATTTCACAGTTTTTGGTCAGGGCGTACTAAAAAAATGTTCAAACTCAATCAACTCGGCGTAACTTTCGAGGGCGATAACAAGAATACATCACACTTACGTATTTCGCTGCGTAGAAATTCAAGAAAAAAAAAACCAACTTTGACAATCTAACATTTGAAGAGCTTTTAACCAGCCATAATCATTGATCGTAAATACAATCGTTTTTCTCCCCTGCTTCTTGTACCAATCGAAATTTATTGGTTCATCCGCGACGATTTAAACCCCTTGATAAGACTAATTATTATTACTCGATTTTTTTCCCTCGTTGGACACAAGTAGCTCGAGTGCTCCGCTTGTCGAACGATAAGATTACCGTAAAAAGAAAAAAAAATCCCTCCGACTCATACACACAAGATCCGATAATTTACTCTGTCAGCCTTTTTTTGTGTGTTCCTGTCCTTCCCCCGAAAACCTGCAGCAGGCCACCGGTCGATGTCTGAAAAGGGATGATTACCGGCAACTCATCGCTGACAGCGATGATACAAGATGAATCGAATCTACAGCAATGACATTCGGTTTAGTGGGGCAGGTTTTTTTCTTCCTCTTCTTTGTGCCCCTCTCATTTCGAGGCCCGCAGTTATTAAACGAGACCTGCTATTAACTGACCCAGGAGGTGGGGACCCTACGGACAGAGCCACTGTTGATTTAAGTCGATAATACCTACCTGGAACTTATTTTTATGGTATTAAAAATGGAGGTAAAAAAAATTACGAGAGGATCGATAATTATAGATTCGCATGGGTCCCGGAACTCTCGCGGCTGACTTCTGCTCAGTATCAACCGATGTACCCGTTCTGTGCAAGCAGGAAGATTAATCTGATGCGATTCCCTGTATTCTATACATGGATACATAGATTCTTCGTCAAAGATATGATTTTTGAAACCTAGAAAGTGAAAAATTAACATAATCGATTGTTAAAATCGATACAAAACATGTTTCGTTCTTAAATCGTTTCGTAGAATCGTCTTCAACCAGTTGAAATCATTCAGAATCATAAGAAATAACGATTTTTTTTCTGTTGAAACTTTGTCACTAGCAATATTCACATAAATAGTTCCCTATCTTTTTTTTTTTTGGATATCTCTGCATAATTTTTCGTCTGATGACAATAACTCGAGAATAAATGAACATATTTTTACGATCTTGGTCTTAATCGAAGGGGTCTGTGCACACTTAGAACCGATAGAATTTTCGATTTGATCGGTCTAGTGGTTTTTGAGTTACTCAATAAACAAAATTTTTGAAAAATTGCTGACAACTTGCGATCGGATGAACAGATTTTCGTGAAAATTGGCACCCCAGGGTTTTTGGGGGCTCTTGTCGCGAATCCGAAGTCGGATTTCGAAAATTAAAAATGGTGGACTTCATATTGCGGTCCGGAACCAAAATATTGTAGAATAATTGTCTCATTTGGAGTAATTTAACCGATTTTAATATTCTAAGCAATTTTGACTCTGATTCAATAGTCTTCCAACTGTTCTTCACTCGACCGCGAAGCTCGATCAGGAAGGTGATCGAAAAAAGCCGGTAATCTCTTCGACGAAGAGCTGCCCAAGACAATGCGCCACGTGTATACCCGAGTGTAAAAGGTGGCATAGGAAATCAAAGATCGAGAGATAGCTGGACAGGGTAGTCAGGACGAAATAAACGGATCTGGGAAGATCCCAGGGAGCTTGGGACCGCACCACCAAACGACGTCGATCGAACACCTAAAATTTAATTGCCACCGGGCGGCAGGTAGCCGAGTCCAGAGTCCGGAGAGACTCTGGAGGACGAGGGCGAGGACGAGGATCAGGTCGGGGTAAGGGCTCATGCTACTGGCATAGCGGAGGGCTGTACCCTCCGGGGTCTACCCGGTGACCCTTCGACCAACCGGTGCATTCCACCAACAATGATTCTTATCTAACGGGTACTACCTAGAGGCCTACTGTATATGATTAGGTGAACGTGCGCCCGTACAGCTGCGCTATGCGCCGTATATCTGCCGCATTACGCCTGGGACACGGAAATGAGAAACTAAATCCAAGTGGAAGGCAACCACTAGGGAAGCAAAAGATCGTCTGGAACAGAGACCACACCTGATATTGGAAGATTCGTTCATTTCTTCGATATTATCGATGATTGAATAGAAAAGGACATTTTGATTAATCAGGATTATTAAAATCGACTTAGGCACGTTTTCAATCAAATTATATACAATTATATATGCACGAGTATAATTTCGTAGAATTTAATCTGATTAGACGAAGAAAGAGATGACAGAATAATCGTGACCCAACCAAACCAATGATGGAGAACATATTGATTGGCGATATGATAGATTGTGGACAGTAAGAGGGATTGAACAGATTTTTTTTTTGTCCCGCTGCGAAGTTTCGCACGTTTTAAAATCTCGTTGTAGCTGTATATTTGTGTATACATGAGATGAAATAATTTATTCCACCCACGTTGAACAGGATCTCAACTATATGCAAATTAGTTAGTTTGGCTATATACATATGTTGCTCTGAGAAGTTTATGAAGAATGTAAAATTCAAACGACTCAATATAAATATCATAGGTATGAATTAAAATATCTCTCATGAATGAATTTGCGTTGTTCCAGCTGGCTTAGTCGCAGGGGGTCAAGCTTTTTCTCAATCTATCAAATGTAGCAATTTGCTTTTTTTTTACTACTTTCAGAAATATTGAGGAAGTAACTTGTGAGTGTAGCAGTCATGGCTGAACATCTAATCTTTTTTTATTAAGACCATCTTTCGACTCGACCATGATCTTCATATTTGTGCGGAGAAACCACATAGTACACTTTTTTCTACAATTCTAATGGTTTAATTTGGAAACTATAGTTTACGTGTGAATTTTGATGCAAATATTGTGCGGTTTCTCCACAGATCTGAAAACGACTGGCCAAGTCCTTCCTCAATCCCAATTTATTGAGTAATGCTCGAAACATATGCACTCGGTCATGAGATCTCAAACGGGACGTAAGATACATCCTGGTTCACCACGGGGTGGTTGTGTTATAATCCCCTTGTTTGCCGTTGAGAATACCAAAACTGAAGGGGCCAGGGGCTGAAGGGATGCATGCACGTATCCCCAAAGTGAACGCCCTTCAACCCCTTCACTGGTTAATCCTTGGCGGCCACCGAACGCGGTCTGCCCTCATTGTCCGCGTGTTTTACCATTTTACATTTTACCGTTAATGATCTGTGAACGGTGGTGGTGGCCATGCTACCATGAACAAAAGCTCACGCGTGCCTTTTACGTTTTTTCAACCAGTTCCACTATTTTTTTGTTCTGTCCGCGTAACGAGCTAGGAACCAGTATATAATATCGATATGAAAAACCTCGGAATCGAATATCGAAAAGATGGCAGGCTCGAAAATACAAAAAATCTCGTCCGCTTTATTCGGCTGCCGATTGATGTGTTCCTGCCCACACAACACACGATATCCAGTGGATGATCCTATGTAGGTCCAACAAATATCCAGGATATATGAAATATCCCTGCGATGTTTGGGATATCCAGACTCCATCAAATATTGTGGGGACATCCATGAATCATCCAATTCGGGGATCGATTTATCATGCATGTCTTGCGAGGATATACTGGGACCTAAAAACCTGATTCACGTATCCTTTTCCTTGAAAACCTTCACGTGCTGCAATTTTCGATAAATTTTTGTAAGTCCTCACGATAGCCTCTCAAAGTCCCCGAACGTATTTTGGAATGTCCCGAATGGTCCGAAAGATGTCTCAAAATGTCCTATGGATATCTAATCAGAACATCCTCAGGACGGTCCAAAGGGCGGACATCTGGGGATCCATAGTATATCCAATGGCCATCCATAGGACTATTCTGGACATTCCATGGATATCCAGCATATCCCGAAAAAATATCCAAAGGATATTATAGGTACGTCATTGTGTTGTGTGGGTGTTAGCTGAAATATTCGTATCAACGATTGATTTGAAATTCAGCTTGAGAGGCTAAACTTCACTCTATAACTCGCAACCAAATTTATCCATTTAGTGTGTAAAATTTCAAAGTCAAGTAAGGGTGGCCTTTTAGGGAAGGTGCCACCTGCCTCCAGAAAATTCTGTAGAGAGACAGAGAGAGAAAGAGAAGAAGAAAAAAAACGGACAATTTTAATTAGGGGTTCGTCGCGATGTCTTCAGCGGGTATAAATCGGCCATTACTATTCCTTGATGAATTAAAGGCCAACGCGTCTCTCGGTTGAAATGATAATGAAAAGCTCCGCTCCAGGCACCAAGGTTCATACCATGAAACCTTAAATTACGTTTTAGAATTTTCGTCTCGAAGGGGTCGCAGGGGGGGCGAGAGAACGGTGTCTGAAATTCACACAGGACACAATGCAGCCAAAATCGCAACGGGACGCTATCTACTCCCGCTGAGATAATCATAGGCATCCAGATCGTGTGTTTTTGCCAATTGATGTGAGAACCCATCGATTCTCCTGCAGGGACGCGACGCCCGCCGTGCAGAGACTCTGGGGGTTGCGAATGACGGTTTTTTTCATTTCGTTATGGGAAAAAGATATTTCGCTCGTTCTTATCTACCCTTGTTTCGCACTTAAATCAAACCTAAAATAACGTGATCCGATCCAATGATAATTTTTCGTTCAATTCGACTGCGAATTAGCAAACTATGATCTGTATCACAGCGAGGTATTCTGGATTGAAAATTTGGTGCCGTCTAGTTTTATCAGTTACGTGTTCGGAATCCCCGATGAAAAAGGGTCGTTGCATTAGCATACGGTAGCTGTCGAGGTCCCGGACCGTTCTCAACACTTGAACATGTCCGATTATACGAACAGGTTGAATGAATTTTTGTTTGGTTGTGTATATGTGCATATAATCAAGAGTGTAGGCGAGTGTATCTTGAACGCGTGGGTAGCGGCTCGTGTGATTCTTAGAAAGCTATTTATTAGTAGAATGAAATTGAATTACTCCGAGTGACTAGTGGACAAATGTCCGAGAACTGATTTAAATGCAATTACTACAATTATATATATCGCACCTGATCGCTCCTGGCGCCCAACGTGGTAACAATTTCTCACGACAATAACCCGCGCGTAACCCCATATTAGTGTATCTCGTTTTACGAGGAGGGACACACAGATAACGTACCGAGTGAGTAATGAGTAACTAATTTTGATGTACCTTTTCACTATTCTGTTATCAGTTTTTATTCTACCACTGCCGATCATAACTCTCGCCTAGACCAGCCTTTGGTCACTGTATCAGTAAATCTTGATACATTATATACACTATAATTCTCCCTTTTATTACACTAGGGTTTGAATCGCTCAAATACTGAACCACATCGTAAGATTATTTATCGTTTCCGGCTATCCCCCCCTGCCCTCTAAAATTAAGGAAATCTAAACTATTTGCGCTCCGCGAAATGGTCGTGGGGTGGGATGAACGCGATTATGAAATTATTGTGTGATTTATTGAGACAATGGTAACTGAAATTGTAACGCAACGCGTTTGAGTGTGTTGGTGGAAGCGTTAAATAAAGCTATTTCTATGCACGGTGGATCATTAGGGCGTTTAATTTTAGGACTGGGTTGATATACGGTCATGTGAGGTGCCAAAAGAACTGTAATAATGGCTAATTAGTGAAAAATTAAACCCAACCTAGACCTGTTGCTACGTTTCCTGTTCTTTATACTCGATTACTGCACGAACAGGGTACCCACCTCGTCCTGCATCCTTGAATAATTCTGTTATTAATGTGGAAGCCTCATTTTCATAATACCGGCCTCTCGATAAGCCGTATGCATAACTTCTTCGCTCCACTTATATCTCACCTTCGCGTCCATCTGCCGCCTTCCATATCCATATCCATATCACGATCATATCCTGCGTATGATGCAAGCCTTATGCCTAAGTCGAAGGACGCGATATGGACTCTACGAAATTCTTCATTCAAGTTTGAACAATTCCACGAATGGAGCTGCGGGATGGACTCTGTATCTCGGATCTTATACACCGAACCCGGTTTTTCTCAGGCATCCAGAATTGATTGAGACAAGATCGGAAAGCTTTCGGTCGCTTCCTGGACAGGACTCCCCACTTTATGTCGACAGGACAGTTTTCGAGATAGTGCGGAGGGGGTGAGATAGGAAAGGGATGCGAACGGGTGACGCACCTTTGATCTCGCCGTGTCGATTTATACCCGACTCAGATCCGAACTTTTAAAAACTCACGATTTAAGTCACGCATGGAAGAAGGGCGCAAGTATATCGAATCCAAAGAAAGACTAAAAAGTGAAGAAACGTGAAAAACACGCAGGGGAATGCATGCGAGGTGATTAAAAAAACGAGTTGGGAAACGAAGAAGTCAATTTTTCGATGCGTAATGAACTTTGGATAAGATATTAATGATTTTCGGAGTATGTATATAGAATTCGCTGAATCACGCTGTACCGTTCCCCTCAACGAATTTCCGAATTCTCACCGTGCAAATAAATATCGATTGACCCGTGATCGATCGATGGACCAAACACTGACCAATTTTCACCTGTGTGTATGCCTACCGGTGGACGAGAGACCCGTGAGAGGAGACGCAAGGTCCAAGGTACAAGGGAATTTTTGGACCCAACCGCGCGGGTCGCTCCGTCTTATCGAATCGGTTTAATCTAACGTCGAAGAATCAAGAGTCGTCGGCTGGTTTCGCTCGGTATAATGGTGTATAGGGTTTAAAACGCGATCGCCGAGTGAAATAGAAGGACATTATCTCGGACACGTTGGACCGGCGGTGTGGGACCCGAGGATGACTTCATTCCTGCAGTTCGGTAAGATCGGTGAAAATTTATCGCATCCTTTGGAGGTTCATTCAGTCCCCCGAGTAGGGGCAGGGGAGGGGGGAGGTCGACTCGGAAACGAGGAAATATACAGGGACAAAAATCGTCCTTCGTCCTTGCAGCGTGCAGCTCTCAGATTCAAAGTCGGCTTCTCACAGTCCGGGGTTTAAAGATCTGAAATCTCTCCTCTTAAGCTACTAAAAACGTCTTTATGAGTTTCGGTTGTTAACACGAGCTGGACCACGGCGATCCGGGACGTATCTGCGCGAGATCTTCACCCGGCCGCTCCGCCGCGACCGGCACCCGGACGAATGGGTCGGGGATAAAGCCGTCATTCCGTCTCTCGAAGGCTGGGAGAATATCATACCCCGGAGCACGACATCGACCAGCCTCTCGTTCGTGAGATGTCGCCCTCCTCGAACCCGCCGAAGATTTGTGACGAGCCCGATCCGGTGGGAAACAAGTTATGTGTATACGCGCAACCACCGGTTCCTCATGGACCAGTGGGTGAGGACATGAGACACCTCGTTTACAAAACAGGAAATTTTTTATTCGATTCGGAACATAAATTATAGGGAAATCGGCGGAGTTTAGACAAAATTGCGACGGAAGTCAATTTCGAAGTCCCATCAAGTACCTAGATACAGTTCCAGAAATAAAGTGTTGAGACAGGCTCACCAAAAATTGTATGTTGATTTCAAAACTACATGTTGAGTGGTGAAATGATATGAGTTTGTGTTTGAATATCGACATAAAAATGACACAAATGTAAATGTTGTTAAATTTTCCAAATTCTTCCAACAGTCTATTTAGGGCCTCAAGGAGTCCATGAAGTCTCTCGAATTATCAGGAAATTTTACAACTTCCTAATAATTTTTGTGTAATTTTACAAAATTTTGAAAAAGCGCCGAAATGAAGTTTCACGAACATTCATCTAGTCCCATAAAGTATGATGAAGATGAATGAAGCAGTCTTTTAGATGTTAGACTGATTTGGGGATTGCGATTTGTCCAATCGTTGAATACTAGCTAGTAGATACTAAAATTCTACGACGTCTTACGGAGTGTAATAATAATCGTATGAAATCTGATCAGGTCTAAAAAAATCTAACATCGAAGTCCTTCAAAATTTTTGCAATTTTATTGGGGTACGCCCTTTTCGACGTAAATCGTGGTCATTCAAACTTAGTACAAACTTTTGGTGTACGAAGTTGAGGTTCTGGAAACGGGTTTGTCCTGGGGTCCGAATCGTAGGGCCGCGAGGTTTCATCGCGGTCATTTGTCAACGGTAACGGTTACGGTTCGGGTTTTCTCATGGAAGTGTGGTAGGTACGGGGGCTGCAAGCTCGGAGCTTTTTGTAGATAGCGGTTGTAGCCACGAGAAGGATTGCGACGACTCTCCTTGCATTTTAGCGATTCGAAAATTTATATGCCCTGGATTAGGAGGAACCTCCCGTTCGCGTGTAGCCCGATTTTTATCTTTATTTATGGACACTGCGCCGAATGTCTCGCCTCCGATCCACGTGCTGACCGCGGTCTAAAGGCTACACAAAATTCCGAAAAAGGTCTCAATCTCCCCGCAACCCGGGACAGGAAATGGTCAAGAATAAACTCCCGGGATCATATTCATCGACACTATGAACCAGAAAAATGGATTTAAATCCCGGACAAATGGCCCAAAGAGGTTCTCGCATTCTCAACCCCGAGGAAATGGTCGAGTGGTCAGTTTATGGGCGCGGCACGGTCCAAAAAATCCGAAGTCCGTCAGGATCCCAGAGACCCGAGCCGGACTCACACGGTCGGATCCCCTCATGACATACAGTTGGATTAAAAAATTCAGTCCGGTTGAGCCTCGGCTGCAGATCAGGCGTGGGTGCATCAGGGATCGATCGTTGTCACCGAAACTTTCAAGATCCACTGTACCATGGGTCCAGGGGCGTGTTGTACCTACGGCAAGAAAGCGAAGAGAGGAAAGAGACAATTTAATTTAACGCTAGACGAGATCGCAGGTGCGTTGGCCCTGCCGCAGCATAGCACCACAAGATCTTGGGAGGTAGATATTATCCCGACGCAACGGGGCGAGGTGATGACAGATCAGTGGATCGATGAGTGGTTCGTCGGACGTGATCTGGTTACGCGATTAAACCACTCCGACAAACATATAATAGAGTCCCTAGAAGACAGAGTCAGGTCAATCGGCTTCATACTGGAAGACTTTGCAATTTTTTTTTGTTTTTGTTTCATGCAGATGAAGATATGGTACGTTGACAATGGTCAAAAAAAACAATACCTGGTTCAAATTGATTTTTTATGTAGAAGTATTTAAAGAATATACTCACAAAACGAAGATCATTACTATATGAGAACAGTGCGATCAAATACAGACTGTTTTTCAATGTTAGTTTTTCAATGTTCATGAAGTGTTGAAATCGTGAAAACACCTTAAGTCAGTTGAAGGCAGTTGACTTCATGAAGTGTTGAAGTCTTGAAAACACCTTAAGACAGTTGAATGACTGCAGTTGAAGGCAGTTGACTTCATGAACTGTTGAAGTCTTGAAAACACCTTAAGTCAGTTGAAGTCTGCAGTTGAAGGCAGTTGACTTCATGAAGTGTTGAAGTCTTGGAGTGAGGCTTACGGCTGATGAATGGTGGTTTTACCAACCCCACGGTTTTCACGACTTCGAAAATGCTGTTTAATCTAGCCAATAAAAATTAGTAGCGACTGGCATGACTCTACTATCTACATGGACTAGAGTCCATGTATAACAGTGTCATTTCATTCCTTGCACATTTACGTAGAGAATTTAATGTCGTTTCCCACACGCTAACGAACACTAAATGCGTCTTGCAACGTATAGATATTGGATTTATCAGCAACCTGTTTCACCCCGTTCGATATATTATACATCAGCCTATTCAATACGAACGTATAAATTTCATTATCAAATATAGCCTATATTCAGCAGTATTTTATTTATTTTTCTTTTCATCAGTTTCACTTACACGAGAATCCCATAACAATTTTATTTCAAGTTCTGTGATCACGTTTCCAACAAAAGCAGCAGCAGCAGCAGCAGCAGCAGGAGAAGAAGAAACACAGAAGTCAGAAGTCCGAGCGTATCCGGTAGTGCCCGAGGAGTTTGTTCCCAAGATAACGATGCACCGGCTACATGAAGGTGGGCGAGACCGAAGTCACGGGCGCTTTTTAACTCGCCCACAGGACTTGAAAAAAGAGTAGGAAAAAAAATCAACAATTTTCTAGATCCGTGACAAAGATATCAAAGATGCAATTTCTTCTTCTGTTGCACTCGGACATCAAGCTGATATCCCTTCATTGTTTAAACTCTCGGCAGACCTTCGACCCATGACCATGGAAGGATGTGCGGGCGTCGCTCCTGAGCATCGTGAATGATTTACGGGCACCCACGCCTCGGTGTTTGACGCGGTTCGATTCGACACAACGTGGGTCGTATTTAGTAGTTTTGCACGGGTTACATTGACATTGAGATACGAGAAGCTCGGTGATGCTCGTGGTAATCGTCACTGAGTCGATGCGGTGGATCAAATTTTTGATGACTTTCAGTCGCGGAATTATTTACAACGTGGTTGTTTACGATCGGTTCGGAGGAATCCGTGGATGAGGTCATTAAACTTTTCTAAAAGGCGTATTTAAGCTGTGTGGTTCGTATAATGCGTACAAAGCCATAAATACTTCGGTGAGAAGAAGAGAAAATCGGTTAAAGAAATTTAACAGTGTAATACCCCCGAAGCCGAAGCCTTTAGATACTGGTTTTCAGTAGTTTGTACATCGGTGGGATGACTATTGACGGTAATACTCGTAAATATATCATACCTTGACGTTTGTGTTATCCCGCGTCCCTCGGATACTTCTCAATCCACGAGATATCTCTCATCCTACAGTCTCACATGTCGTATAATAATATCTCACAGAACTAGAAAGACACTCTTAAGAACTCGAAAGGGGGGCGCCTCGGGCAGAAACCTTTTTATTTATTACACGTCACGACAATAAAATATATTCCTGACAGATAACGATTTTTTTACTCCCCCTAATTCAACAACCTCTCACTGCCTCACCATTCACCAAGGAAACAGTCAGGGGCGACTCCAAGGCTTTTTTTTCCACTCCATTTTTTTTTCTTCTTCATGCAAGAACTCAAAGAAGGAGTATTGGCACACTGGCTAGCGATTATTTTTATCTATACTAAATATTTTCTAGTCCAAAAAGTTTGGAGGATAGTCTCTCACGATTCTTTTCTTTCAAATCTTGTGAAGATTGGTACTTCAGATGCGTCCAAGATTCTGTGCCTTGCTTCTCTATATCAAGTTTCATTATTTCAGATTTTGTTATTTGGACTTCATACCTGGAATATTGACGAAAAAAAGGTCTGAGTGTCCTCCGATATTGGGTCCATTCCTGAGAATGTTGAATTTCGGACTTTATATTCGGATTCAATAAGTACAATAATAAAATAAACCTATAGGGGTACCAATTCTTATCAAAATCGTACGATGTTGCAGCTCTGGGTCGGATTGTCTTCAACGGTATCTTCAATCTTCTCTCATCTCTTGTGATCTTTTGTAACAATTTTGATAATCTCGTAATCAGATGTAGACCAAATCGATGGGTGATTGGACAACCCGCTCGCAAAAACTAAAACGTATTGAAAATTCAGCCAATTTTACTAGGACCAAACTCCTATAAATTTAGTGCAGGGTTTTTCCGTCGAGAGTAAAAAATATTCAATTGTTCATGAAATTTGGTCGGCGTCTTCAGATCACTAAGAAAAATTTCACAGAAAATCGTCGGCTATCTGTGACTTATACTTTTTGTGTAACAATATTGTTCAAATAACTAGAACAAAGTCAAATCCAAAATTCCTGTCAATAATTTATCGACTAAGCTAGTATTGAGAATGTCAATGGTTGGCTTTCGAATGAACCTGAATCTTGGGCCGTCTTTTTTCCATTCCTCCAAACGATTCGACTTTCAGATTAGTGATAGCTGACGTTGCTCAGTTGCTCCGTAATAATGTAACACAGTGAGTTTTTTGAGCCCCGGTAAGACATGCACCGTGCTTGTTTACGCCTGGACATAAATCTGTGTGAGAATGGTTTACTGGTTTACTACACCACGGGGTTAATGGCTGCCGACGTTCTAAAGCAACATGGTATGAGGATCCTGAGATCAGGGCTGATGAGAATGTCCTGAAACTGCGTGGACCCTATAAACGTGTTTGAAACCTTTTTTTCTCCGTTCAAATCACCTCAACGATTTCGTCCGCCATTTTATCTTTCCCTAACAAATTCCCCTCTCATCTGCGGGTACAGTTTAATTGTTTTAATTATCACAAAAGGACGACCTCAGGATAACAAAGTTTCAGGTTTTACGATACGTCTCCCCAACTTCTTTACTTATCAACCCAAGTATTTTATCAACTTTATCGGTTCAAGACTGATGGAAATATTTATTGGGCTCCTCGGTCTCCTCCGGGGACTGACTTCCACCTGGTCTGCCCTCGAGGACCCGGTGGCCATAACGTATATCCATGAATTACGTTGATAGAAGTGGTCAATAAGAAATTTAGTGCATAGATTATCGTAGGTACAGATTAAATATATGTATACATCGAAGTGAATGAATGTGATTTTCATTTTCCAATCGATTATTTGTTTTTGTTTTTTTTCTCGATTTATAATTCGACGTGGAAAATTGTGTGAATCATAAAATAGAGTCGACAAGAACGACCTTCGCGAGTCAACGCCCTGCGCCAACGGGTCGAAGATGCGTAGCTTCAGAGGCTGCCGATAAACGAAAGCGCCGATGATTACGACTTACGACGTTATTACGTAAGGAATTTTCGAGGACTGGTAGCGTGTATCGAATTTCTTCGCTCTTGCCTCAGGATCAGAATAATCAAGAGACTCGGTAGAGTCTCGCGCCAAGTACATTAAAATACATATGAGACGGATCCTGATGTTTATTATTAGAAAAATTGAGTTACTTTCTGAGTCATCTCGATCCTCGATCTTTTTTTTTCTTTATTCTCTCCAAAAATGTAAGAAATTGTCTTCATAGCCGGAGTTTCTCAGAATCCCAGGTGCTTCGGGAGGACCCGAAATATTTCTTCTCTTTCTCTTTTGATTCTCGCTACAGACAAAAGCGAACCGTTTAGAGGTGCTATCGCTAATCGAGATTAAGCGGTATAGTTTCTCTAAATTATTTCTAAAAAAAAAAACCTCAGGTGGGTATAGCAGCGGTGGGTAAGGAATTTGAATAACGCGAGATACAGTCTCGCGGACCCGTAGCCTCCGGTAGCGTCAATCGCGTCCAGAACCTTCATGTGTCTCTGTCTTCTCGTACGCCGGCTGATTTCAGAGAGAATTAATTGATGCGATTAATAAATAATGAGAAACAAAAAAAAAAAACGGTCTAAAAATAATAAATAATAATAATAATAATAATAATAATAATAATAATACACCATCTGGTGTATCTTCTTATAATTGTTGCCGATTCGAGGCTATTTCTTTGAGCGACTTTTCAACAAGCGATTATTAGTGATTTGACGATGTATAACTACGTGATTTTTTAGTGAATTTGCAAAATACTTTGTGATTCATAAGTGAATTTGAAAAGTATTTTGCGATTTTGATTGATTTCGCGGTGTATAACTTCGTCGTTCATAGTGAATTTGCAAAGAACTTTGTGATTCTTAGTGAATTTGCAAAGTACTTTGCGATTTTTATTGATTTCGTGATGTATAACTTCGTCGTTCTTAGTGAATTTGCAAAGTACTTTGTGATTCTTAGTGAATTTGCAAAGTACTTTGTGATTCTTAGTGAATTTGCAAAGTACTTTCCGATTTTTTTTAGTGAATTTGCAAAGTACTTTGTGATTCTTAAGTGAATTTGCAAAGTACTTTGTGATTCTTAGTGAATTTGCAAAGAACTTTGTGATTCTTAGTGAATTTGCAAAGTACTTTGCGATTTTTATTGATTTCGTGATGTATAACTTCGTCGTTCTTAGTGAATTTGCAAAGTACTTTGTGATTCTTAGTGAATTTGCAAAGTACTTTGTGATTCTTAGTGAATTTGCAAAGTACTTTCCGATTTTTTTTAGTGAATTTGCAAAGTACTTTGTGATTCTTAAGTGAATTTGCAAAGTACTTTGTGATTCTTAGTGAATTTGCAAAGTACTTTCCGATTTTTTTTTAGTGAATTTGCAAAGTACTTTGTGATTCTTAATGAATTGGCAAAGTACTTTGTGATTTTTTTAGTGAATTTGCGAAGCACCCTGCGATTTAGAGTGATTTAGTTAAGTCCTTTGAAAAGAATTCCTATTCCATCGTGAGAATAGTGTATCCAAGGAGCTCCGTGGTCCGGTTATCTCTAACAGTGTCCGAGATAAGGGAGAGTGGATTCGGTAGCCGACACCCACGCGTTTACTGTTTTACGTTTTTTCCCCCCCTCTTCCAAAGAAAAGTGGGTTCACCCGCGAAACGGTGTCGAGAGAAACAAATCATATTTCGTATTGCGCGGCTTCCGGTGAGAATGACAAATTTAGTTGAATTTCTAGACGACCCGTAGCGCGACATAATCATTACGTGAGGCAATTAAGGTGGCCCGTGTATGAGGCCAATTTAGATAATTGCTCGGATATATCATATTCTAATGAATTTGCAGTAGCAAACGTACGTTATAGTCTTTGTAAAAATTAACTCATTTTTATTTACGTGACAGTCTCGTTAGCCCCGAGGACCTTTGGCACCTCTGAAAAGATGATGAAGAAAAAAAATGAAAATAAAACGAATGAGGATGAAGAAAAATCTCATTTGCGTCACCTAGGAGAGGATCCCATCTCGCGGTCCAGTAGCCGCAACTACCGTAGTACCCAACGACTGCATGAAATATATTCATGAAACTGAGTCGTCATTGTCACTTAAAAATTTAACCCCGCTCGTTTTAAATTATGCTAAATAAAAATAAAAAGGTTTGAAAAAATGTTGAGAAACAGCCTTATAAGGATTTCCTCGACTTTTTCGGTGTCACCAAGTCCATTACCTCCGAATTTTAATGCCCAGCGCACGCCGACGGTAATTAAAAAAAATAAAACGCGCATCAAGTTCATATACTGAGCGAGATGATAAAAATGAAAAATCATTTTCTTCGATTTTGATTCAACTCCACCTTCTGCGGTGCGTCTGACGAGTTGATTGAGATAGCTCTATAACAACTACGTTGAAAAAAAAAAAAAAAAAATCTTTGCGTAATTATGACTGAGAGTAGAGAGTTGCTTTAAGTTAAATACGTCGTTTAGCATTTACCGCGCACGCTACTATATGAATTATGCGCAATTTTTTTGTACCCGTCTACCCGACGGGTTAGGGCGATTCTTTGCGATGATTAGATGAATCCTTTCTTGTACTTATACATGTATACATGCCTCACGGACAGGCGATGCACACGTATAATTATTGTATTGCCGGTAAGTAGACCGTATTTTTCGATTGTTCACCATTTTAAATTGTTTTTAAGGATCCGTTGAATCCCTCTAGCCAATTAATTAATTATCATGTTAGTTAATTTGATATTCTTTCGCGCATAAAGGACTCTGTAAATTCGCGAAATTAATTCTAGATAAATGTAGAGATTAGCGATGTATAAAACTCGCACAAGATATGATAATTCAGAATTAATATCTTTAATCTGTATCTTTATTACAGGCAGTGATGCGATTGTTTTTCATTTATTTATTCTCTTTATTTTCGATGGTGATACGAAAGAAACTAATTTTTTGTTAATTTAATTATTCGCAAGATCATGATGAGATTATTTCTTTATTATATAATTACAGAACTAGAATATTCCATTTCCGCGGCCGATACTCATCTGCGAATGATTCATTCTTCGCTGATACTATGAGAAAACGCGGGTCGATTCACACGTACACATATTTTTTTTTTTGTGGATCCGAAAAAAAAAACGAAAACTAAATTTTCGGACCGGAGACACGAGACGGGAAATAATATAATCGTGAACCCGAAGGCAGGCAGGTGAACATCCACCTGACAGATCTAATTAGCAATTACAATTATAATACAAAAGAAGAAGAAGCCGCGGTATTTGAATCCGTTACGCAATATCAAACTCCTTGTCACAGCTGGTGGTCCGATTGAAGACCTAATTTGAGAAGCACAAATTGGCACCTGCTTTGTGAATTGATACATTTGGGGCAAATTTCCTTTGTGTATCATAATAACAACGATCTCTTCGCGGATAATTTTTTGATTATAATTACGATGATTAATCGTTGTTGATTGTTGTTGTTTTTATTAATCCAACGATGTACCGCTTCCATTTTTTTATAACGCGCGAATGCGCAACAATAAAAATGCACATATATTTAAGCGATAGCGATGCAACCTGAGGATCCCCACGAGTACACACTCTCGGGTTACACGGCATATTTCCTAATGCTCCTTCGGTAATAAAGATCCGAGGGATAACGTGCCGCTGTCGGCTCGGAGGTAAAGTGCTTCCGAACTGTACGCCAGTTAGCTTAGAGTAACCAAGCACAAGGAGCAGGGCAGCAGGGTTCACAACTTTAATTACATCGAGACACAAGAAATCGATTTGAGGGGACCAGTGCAGCGAGATTCAGCAAATTTTACATACTCTGCAAGAAATCGTTGATATCTTATCCAGAGTTCATTGAGACGTCTCTCGACGTCTCATTTTCTTCGGAGAGCAATTCTTCATCCTACGAATGAGGGAAGCTGAGAAAAAAAAATCCTGTGATAAGTTATGGTCAGTTATCGAAGTTTAGCGACAATCTAGTCACTTTTTTGCTGATAACTTGGTCCAAAATTTTCTTTTCTCAATTTCCCTCATTCACCCGATGAAGGATTGCTCTTTGAAGAAGATGAAACGTCGAGAGACACAATCGTGCCTGAAACCTTACGACGAATGATTTTTAGAAAATTCAATTTTGCGATGTGTGATGAACTTTGGATGAGATATAAATGATTTTTGAATTATGTATTGTTCGGAGTTACTATGAGCCAGCCGAACTTTTCGTTTCTAGCAATTTTGAATATTGCGAATCTTGATCAGAGGTTCAAAAAACCTTTGAGTATCAATTTTTATGAGATTTTTAAATGTTTTTAGTTTTTTTTTCCAGCAGATTGGATTCTCCGTTTCAAATTTCGAAAATCTGACTTCAGAATCGTGATCAGCGCCCCAAAAAACCGTGTGGTACCAAATTTCATTTAAATCCGTTGATCCGTCATCAAAATATCGTAATTTTTTTTGTATTTTTTATGGATCCCAAAACGTGGGGATCGATCCAATGAAAACTCAAACTGCCTCTTTTCTCTTGAAACTGATAACTACAGGAAAAAAAAAGCATCAAAATCGATCGAAATTTATTGACGACTTAGAATTAGCTTGTCACCATGACGTATGAGCTACTCAAGAAAATATAACGCCTTATTTTCGCACGCGAAATTGAGCACCGCGTTGTGAAAGTACCTTGATATCCGGCCGAGGGCATCACACGTAACAATGACAAGTGCAACACGCTCTTACCCCTTAATTGGATCACGCTGTGCAGCTGAGATCTAACATTGGCTTGAAGGAAGATCACTGAAAATTTTCAGAGAAATTTCGAGTGTTTCCAATCATAAGTCCGCCATACCGATCAAATGATGCATTCGGTGATATCTATATATAAGTAATACAGCAAATTAGTGTAACCATTTTTTATTCAGAGGCTCGTCCACCGAGGATGAGGATGAGGATAGCAGTATATTCCTGATTACTTGTTTGTTAACACTTGTTTCCTTCGGCATAATGTGAACAGTACACGTGAGCTTTCGTCTAATTTCGCATTTATACGCGGTTAAAATAAATTTATTGCAACTAATGTATTCAACAAAACCCACTGTGACGAGACGTATGTGCATAGCTTACAATACGAATATGGTATTATTACAACAATTACGCTCCTTTATTGCGCGATTTATCTCCCCTCCGTACAGTATAATTCATCGATCGCTAAATTTCGAGGAATTACTCAAGAAAATTTACATTCTTTGAAGGATTGCTGCCTCAGTAAAATCCTTGTAAAGATTGTAAATCACTGTATCGCCATTTTGTTAAATAACCCACGGCAAACGCTCCGAAACGCTACAACACAGCCATAAAACAATCAACTCGGATTAAGTTCAAGACGTGGTACGCTATTCGTCTTGAAACGGTATCTCCCATGCCACGATTCATCGGTATCGTACAGTATCGTCGGCTTCTTGTGCGTGTGAACTGGTCACGGTTTCCTTTCATTCATTAACCATATGACCAGAATGTGTATCGCACACGAATATCACGAATCGGGCCAGAAAGAAGAGGAATAAGAAAAATCATCAGAAATATTCCTCAAACTTGACACACTGATACAGAATTTGATCTTGGTCCTCCAGACAGTTGGAAATTTTTACCAATTGTCACAGCATTTTTGTGTCCCAGAAAGTTCGCAGGAATATTTCTGTAAATTTGAAAGATTCGATTAATGTCGAACTTGTAATGGATGAACCGCTGTTCATTATTCCTACTTTCAAAATAAAAAAGAGAAGTAATGTCAGTTACACAAAAATTACAAGATAATTTATATTATACTAGGGGCTCCGCCCCTGCGCGCTTCGCGCGCCCACCCCGGTCGGCGCTTTGCGCCTCAAAAATTGGTTTCACACCTTTTCATTCCCTTAGGAGTCGAATTTCAAAAAACGCTTAAACTACTTTCTACGTATTTGAATGAGCAATAATTTGATGCCAAAACGAAGTCAATATCTCATCGGGCCGAGGAGATATCCATGAATCCGCGAAACATGTTTTACCCCTTTTATTCTCCTTGTGGGGCGAATTTCGAAAAATCGCTTGTTAGTGGGTGTTTACGAAGGGAAGGGAACATGTTGCCCAAATTTCAAGTTTCGAGGTCAAGGGGTCGGGCTGGGCTACAATTCCGGTAATTTTAAAAAGTAATCTATGTAATTCAACACACTTTTCCTCTTATATGAAACATGTTGCAGGCAATTTACAATTCACAAGCCTTGGAACATGTTCTGTCGAAATTACATTTATTTTCGACAGTAAAAGTCCACAAGATCGTTTTTAACTGTGCAATTTTTAATTCCGCTAAAGGTATCAAATTTCACTCGGATATTCTTCTTGAGGCACCGACGAAGTGGAAATAGGTCATATTTTCAGGGTCTCGGTATCTGCACAGTGCGCATCGACGTCCTGTTTTTTTGGCGAAGGCCGGAGGTAATGAGCTCCTGGTATGTACTTGGGAGACAATGCTTTGACGACATAATGGATTCTCGTATAGCGCTAACAAGTGCATCGCGTGATGCTGTTCCGGAGTCGGGTTCAGGTGGATGGAGGTAGTACCTTGTACAGAAAGAGTTTGCTGCTGTTTATATATACCTTTATGCAGAAACAGTGTAAGAAAAAAGAAAAAAAAACCATTCCGGTACCGAGGTATGTATATACATAAATACACGTATGAGTATATACTTGGTCTGCATAGTAGCACGCGTGGGACCAAGAAGACCTCCTCCACAATTATGGGTTTCAGGGCACCCAACGCCATCGCTCGACCGATTGTCTTCGGTCTTGAAGATCTTCAGGACTCGTTAGAAGAAGCGAGACGTTGATACGGTTAAGAGGAGGATGAAAATATTCGGTGGGAGATATTTTGTGTGAAAGATCCTTACGGCTCAGGGATATGTAGTATCGCGAGAATATTAAATCTGTTGGCTCACGATCTAAACAAGAGTAATATATTATCGTGTATTCGGAAACCGTGCGAGTTTCACACAAAAAAATTTACCTCCGTAAACTTGAATCGAGATTTATTTTCAGTTCGCAGTCTCTCTTATTCACAGGGAAATATCATTCTCAATTATTTAGAATTTTTTGCAACTCTATGTCATCCCTCACAACTCGATGTGAATACTAGTCGTGTAAGCTTTTTATTTGCATAATTCATTCGCCTATATTGGCACATGTATATTTATTTACTTGCAATTCTAAAGATTTTTTCGATCAATTTTTCCAAGTCTCTATGAAATTCTTCTTCGCGTCTTTCCAATTTCTGGTTTCTGCCTCCTGACTGAAGTCCTTCGAGGAGTCCCAAAATCGTAGTGATTAAGGTTTCCTTGACTGAGTACCTCCACATATCTCGATTGAAAATTGCCATTCGAAGAAAAGCGAGCCATATCCTGCCCCTCGCGGTTCTCGTACCTGGGGCACGCGTGATACGTGAATTGAGTGAGCGATGCGCATTATTATCAGCACGAGGTGCAGGTGAGTTTTCTGGTGGGCGTGGTGCCGGATGCATATATCATACGTGTATGCGCCCGTTTCCGACGAGGTGGCTCTAAATTCATCTGCATATCTGGGGTTATTTAGTGCAGTGTACAATTATTGCAGTCAAAGCCTGAACCTTGAACCTCCACACGGTCTGATTCGTTACGTACCTCATACCTTCAGAGATATCTTATCGCTCGAGCTGTCCATCAGAGGATATATTCGCAATTCTGATCTTAAGTGAGAACAAATTACCAGACCATCGCCTCAGCACGCGAGCGTGTTAAGACCTCTGTATGTTGTGCCTGCATACGAGTACATGTTGTACCTTTGTATAATTTATGTTGCTGTACCGACGCTATATCCTCCACGTCAAACGTAACTTACGGTTTTACTAGACAGCCGTAAGACTTCACTTGAGCAAACATATATCCGCCTCTTGAACCCCCATTCGACTATATTATAGCCTCACCAAACGCTGACTATTCTTTATTCCTTCTCTAAGAGGTTCGACAGGAAATTATGGCGGAGACACGATTATATCTTGTGAATCTTAACGAGTATGTAGAAAATCGCTTAATTTCATCTACAATTATCCACAAAATGGCGACCAAGATGGAGGCGATTGACTGGACACTGTTTTCTGAGGACTTGACCTCTGATTTGAGAATGCAGCATTTTCCCAACGGTGAGAACTCTAATTGATGCACTAAATTTCAAGGTTGAATTGTTAGTTCGTAGTTTCAAGTTTTATCAATTAGTTCAAACATAACCTCAAATACCATCAATATGGCGGCACGTTCGCGTCGAAATGGATGGCAAAACTCTTCTTTTTTTTGACCTCATCCAATATACATATGTAGTTTTTTTTTTCTAGTATCAGGTCCAAAAACGGTCGTTTTTCAAAGCCTACATTATCGAATCATGGAAGACGAAATACTAATAGAAAAACTCACGTAAATGTGATAAACATTCGAGATTATCAATCTCGAAATCATAAGTAATAACATACATTCATTACTTTTTGAAAGTATTCTCAAAACTACTTCGTACACCAAATGGCAGAATTTCACATACCATAAGCCACAAAATGGCGACCAAGATGGTGGCGATTGAGTGGACACTGTTTTCGTCAATTCGTCCACTAATTGTGGTCCCGTCATGAGGTTGGTGCCAATTTCGCATTATTCTATCGCGATTATGGCTTCTAAGTAACGGACAGTATTTCACCGGGTTAATTAAACAATTAAACTAATCAATTACCCGCCGTTTTACAGCTCGACGACACGCAACACCACCAGTGTCTGCGGGGCTGCGGAACACACAGGATGATAACACGCGAGAACATGCTACGTATACCTTCGGCTCGCCAGTTGGTGTAAGGTGAGGCAAGGTGAGGTGAGGTGTAATGCATAAGCGTAAGCGAATCGGGCCAGCTGTATAACGCTTGTGCCGGAGTACCTGTGTCCGATCCAATCACTCGGCTGCATGCAACCTGAGAAGTCATACACGTATGTGCAGCTATACTGCACCTAGGTCTGTTACGCCGGGACCATTGCATGGGTGTTTGACGGGGAAACAATGGAACTCTACCAGATACGGTATGTAATGCTCGTTGTAGCCACCACGCGGAGCCCTTACGCACACCTCGAGCAAATGCTAGGCGAGATATGGAATCGTAGACTAACGACTTCCCCCATTGTCAAATGTGCATTGGAATCGGTTCGCACGATTTTTTATCAAAGCTTTAGGATGACTTCGAGGAAGTGAAAGACAATCGCAGAAGAGTTGAACGATTTGTACGATTATCTTGAAGGGCTGTGTTGATCCCAATTTTAGGTGATCACTCTGAGATCAGGTGAAAGGTGACTTCAGTGGTTTCATGCAATTTCAAAGTGATAACAGGAGGTAAGCGCAATTATACGACCTTTTGCTTTTCGTAACGGCAAAAGGTCGTATATTTTTTTAAAAGTCGTATTTAGGCTAAATGAAAAGCAAAAGGTCGTATCTACCGGTGGTTAACAATAAGACCGTCCAGTTCTAATTTCGCAAAAAAAAAAGTTTTATGATCTTCTTTCTGTTCAAATAGTTCAGGTGTTGTCCATGAATTACATACGTAATGCACTTTTTGTGTAATTTTGACCCCCTTTCCGCGCCCGTAACGTACCTGACAAAATTATTTACTCGAAAATGAAGATTAATACGTGTCTAATGGCATAAGAGGAGTAATGGCATAAGGTGATCGTAAGCGCCAAAAACACGATTTTGGTGGCAAAAGGTCGTATAATTTTTTTTTTCACGCCATTCGCTCTGAAAACGGTCAAAACGTGTAGATCAATTGTGATTACGAGATCGAAAAATGTAAGTTCAAAAGGTCGTAAGTTTTGCGGATACGTCATTCTTTGATTACAATTTTTAAGGAAAATTAAAAAACAACGTAAATGCGAAACGTAGTAAGCGCCATTTTTTTCATGATTTTTCATGATTTTTTCAAATAGCTGTAAAAACTCGTGAAACGCAAAGATAAATTGAAAAAACGACCGTTTCGATAATTCATGGGAAAAAAAATACCAAGTTCAAAGCAGAAGGTCGTAAGAGCCAATTTTTTTTTGTAATTTTGGTGGTTACGACCAACTGCTTTTAATTGACCCAATATTAAATTTTAACGTTTATGTACGAATCTTCGGATTTTTATCCCAAATACAAAATAAATATATATATATGACCTTTTGCCGTTACGAACAGCAAAAAGTCGTATAATGCCGCTTACGTCCTCATGCCATTAGACATGCGACATTTTAATCTTGTAATTTGAAATGGCAAAACAATATCGAATTTGATTTTTCTTCATACCTCGGTCGAAAGTACGTACTTCCGGCATCGGTATCGAAGCAGAAAGCCTATAACTTTCATGCATTGGTAGAACGACACGCACGCCCTCTGTGACAGCGGGAGCGAAAACTTACTCGCACACACCGATACCCAATACACGAGACGCCCGCTTCGAGTTTTGTCACTTAGTCACCCAACAATAATTCAAGACTGGATGAATTATATATCAATCGACGCGGAAAAATCCCCCGAACAGCATATCAAAAACAAGACAATGTCTCTAGACAGTAAATTGTTGAAATTAATAAAAAACTATTAATATTTTGGGCAGTACCGCCAAAATCATGCACTGTTCCAATGTCACTTGTCGGATTGGAAAAACAAAAATACCACGTTGTAGGGGAGAAAATCATCTACAAATTCGAAGTGGGAACCGATATTGTAGGACCTATAGTTTCCACGTTATTAATTTTGCAAGAGTTTTCTGACAAAACTACGCCTAACGATCAGCTGGTCCGCTCGGCTCGCTTCGGTCCGTTCCACGCTGCGCGGGAACCACGATATGTTGTTTGGGGGATTTTTTCACATCGATTTATATATAATTCATCCAGTCTGTAATTATTTTTGGGTCAAAGGCTAGATTGACTAGACTATTCTGCAACCAGCCAGAATCGCAAACTTCTGTTACTCTCGCTATCGACGTTACTCTCGCTTGAGATATAACCTCAAAACTGGCTTGGACGTTTTATTCGATCTATTTGATGCCTGCCCCCGACCAGCAGCACTCGCTTCGCTCGTGCTCGCAATGTCAGGCAGGCATCAACACTTGTTAAAACGTATAAATCGGTATAAAAATTCAATTAGTCAGCGTACTTTCGACCGGGCATGAAGAGAAATAGTATACACCACGCGGGCAGAAGATTGAAAGCCCTGAACTGCGCGATATGATGCCCGAGGCGCAGCCGAGAAAGCCGCAGCGCATGAATTTTCAACTTTCGGCCCTTGTAGTGTAATATACTATTTCTACTACATGTTTGCACCTCGCGTTAATTTTGAATTAAAATTTGCATTTTTCCGAGAGAATCTCAGGTAGAACAATTAGTTGCGTTACGTAACGTTACGGAGGCTTTCAACCCCCCCCTCCCCCTCCCCCAAAGTGCGTTACGTAATTTATGGATATGGATCATTCTTGATTTGGATCAGATTTTTCCTTCAAAAGCGGCATAAAGTTAGATTAATTATCTCGACTCGAGGAATACAACAATGTATATATTTTTGCTCCCGAAAGAACGAGGGAGATTTAAGCGTGTTTCTTGTGATCATTAAAAAAAAAAAAAAAACGCCCAATTAGGAAAAATCAGGGGGAATTTACTGCCCTGATTTTTGCAAGGTTCGTAAACATGCCCGCGATTATGTTTCTACAGTAATTAGGAGAAAAAAAAAAAAATTAAGTAAAATAAGTCGCACATATTTATAACGATATTTCACTTTTGTCTAATAATTTTTGCATCTCGACTATTAAAGATCGTATAGGGTATAATAAATTTTTATACACCTCAGGGATATAAACGGCGGTTTATTGCCCTGTTCCAGCCGGAAAAACCACTTTATTTCCCTTTGGTGTATAAAATATCGTATGCACCACAGGGCAAACGTTGTTTTAGACTCGTGCGATTGTATCCCTCGGCTTCGCCTCGTGATACAACCTCGCACTCGTCAAAAACAACTTGTCGCCCTTAGGTGCATAATATACTATTACCGTTCAAAAATCAACTATCAAGAAATTGATCACTGCTTCGAGACATTCTCGTTCCTCTATTAATCACTTTCTTTCTCATGCTCAGATCAGCTACCAGTTATAGGAATCTCGGTAGCCAAGTCGAGTTTTATTGAGGCAACCACACTCTGTCACCGGACATCGAGCTAGTGTGTCCGAAATTCTAGGAAGCCATAAATCGATTGGCAGGATACACGGGCTGCTATCTATATACAACCAAGTAAGTCGCGATCGTTATAAGTGTAATTGCGAGCGAGACCGAGAATGACGGCCGAATTAATCACCAAGTACATAATCCTTTTACTTATCATTAATCAAATCGGTGGCTATATTCATATTCATTCGGTTCAGTGGCCAGTGAAAACGTTTACAATTATTAATTGTGTCATTTATTATTCTTATTATTGGCAACGATGGATTAAAAATGTAAGAAAATTTGTCAATGCCTGGATGAATAGATCAGATAAAGATGATTGTAGAAAGAAGATATGAAAAGATTATTCACAGTATTTATTTTATTCATGAATTACGGTTAGATAATGATTCATTCATTCAATAATTATAAGATTTGAACGGAATCATGAATTAAGCCGCTTAGATTAAAGATATAATTGAATCATACAAATGAGAAAAAAATAGTATATTACACTACAAGGGCCGAAAGTTGAAAATTCCTGCACTGCGCGTGATGATGCCCGAGGCGAAGCCGAGGGCCTCAAATCGCGCAGATCAGGGCTTTCAATCTTCTGCCCGCGTGGTGTATACTATTTTGCTTCATGCCCGGTCGAAAGTACGCTGACTAATTGAATTTTTATACCGATTTATACGTTTTAACAAGTGTTGATGCCTGCCCGACATTGCAGGCACGAGCGAAGCGAGTGCTGCTGGTCGGGGGCAGGCATCAAATAGATCGAATAAAGCGTCCACGCCAGTTTTGAGGTTATATCTCAAGCGAGAGTAACGTCGAGAGCGAGAGTAACAGAAGTTTGCGATTCTGGCTGGCTGCAGAATAGTCTCGTCAATCTAGCCTTTGGCCCAAAAATAATTACAGACTGGATGAATTGTATATAAATCGATGTGAAAAAATCCCCCAAACAACATATCGTGGTTCCCGCGCAGCGTGGAACGGACCGAAGCGAGCCGAGCGGACCAGCTGATCGTTAGGCGTAGTTTTGTCAGAAAACTCTTGCAAAATTAATAACGTGGAAACTATAGGTCCTACAATATCGGTTCCCACTTCGAATTTGTAGATGATTTTCTCCCCTACAACGTGGTATTTTTGTTTTTCCAATCCGACAAGTGACATTGGAACAGTGCATGATTTTGGCGGTACTGCCCAAAATATTAATAGTTTTTTATTAATTTCAACAATTTACTGTCTAGAGACATTGTCTTGTTTTCGATATGCTGTTCGGGGGATTTTTCCGCGTCGATTGATATATAATTCATCCAGTCTTGAATTATTGTTGGGTGACTAAGTGACAAAACTCGAAGCGGGCGTCTCGTGTATTGGGTATCGGTGTGTGCGAGTAAGTTTTCGCTCCCGCTGTCACAGAGGGCGTGCGTGTAGTTCTACCAATGCATGAAAGTTAGGCTTTCTGCTTCGATACCGATGCCGGAAGTACGTACTTTCGACCGAGGTATGAAGAAAATAAAATTTGATCAATGATTCGTTCGATAAAATTTGATAAAATTACAAGTCATCAGAAAAAAAATTGATCGATACTAAACTTGATGTAATTTTATCTGGACAACGATGATTATCTTTGAAGAAAACAAAAAAAAAAAAAAAAATTGAAAGAATGATTAAAATCGTTGGGTAAATGATCCTCGGAGCAAACGATGTCGCGAGGGTGTCGTAGGGTCTAGTCATGCGAGGGGGCTTGTCGAGTGAGTGAGTATCATGTTTATAAATATGCCGTAGCGCGTATAATGCGGTAATATATAGAGGCTGCTGGCTCCGCTGCCCCTCGACAAGGAGCGCGCGGCGCGCGCGCGCGGAGCGGGCGCTGTACCCCCGCGTGCGTTCGAGTATATTATACCCTGGATCTCTGGATAGCGGCGTGCCGCTTGCTACATCGTCAGCTGTTTTTTACGACGCTTTGACTCCCGGGTGTCGCTCGGGTCCCGGGCTTCCCGGGCGTCGCGGGCGTCGCGGGCGTCGCGTCGGAATGCGCTAATGAGGACTTGGCTACCGTCACTCTCCCTCTAAAAACTCCCTCTGAACCTCTGAACCGCTCCATGGACTCTCTAACTTCACCGTGCACAGCGCACAGTTTTCACAGTAGTTCCCCTGTTCGAGGGAAATAACCTATATATGCGACGTTCGAGGCAGGCTTCTCCTCACAGAGATTGATTGATCGTCGAGATCAGAGGAAATACGGGAAATCTCATTCAGCGTTTCAGGTGTACCTGCATAACAGAACCAGCTGCGCTATGATAATTATTCTTAAATACAAATTAATTTTTTTTTGTCTTGGAAGAACTGCTACATAGAAAATATAATAAAAATGATTTTGTTAACCGTCGAAATTCGTCTACTGATTTTTTATTTTCGATATTTTCGATCGATTTGATCCTCACTCATGTTTTTTAAGTTCAGTTTCTCTTAATTTTGTCAAATTTTGAAGTTGAGATAAGAAAGACTCGACCAAAAAATGATCGATCATGACTTGAATTATAATCAATACAAAATACAAATATAATCAATTATTTAATTTTTTTTCTTCATTTCAATTCGAAATCTGATACGTGAATATGACCGATTCTCCAAAATATCAGAAGAATCATGTAGATGAATTTGTGTAAATTGTCGGAAAAAATGATCCAAGCAGCCGATTAATCGGGTGGTAAAAATAGATTAATCTGAAGAAAATGATCGTTCAATCTGAAATCGATTATATTTGCGACCATTCATGTAGAAAACGGAGTCAATTGACAATATTTTTCACTCTTACAGCTATTATGACGATTTTTTTCTTCCCATTGATTCCGAGAAAAGAATTTTTATCTTAATTTTTTACTCTAGTGTTGTAAAAATATGTACCAAAGCTGCGCAGTTTTTATAAAATGGTTTTACGATTCCTTCACATAAATATATATATATATTGTATATACCATAAAGAAATAAAAAGTAACGATGAGAAAATGAGCTTGTGGTCAAATAATTTACTCATTTATTTACCGAACAATGGAGAAGAAAAAAAATCAAACTCGACTTTGTTACGACAGAAGATTTATTTTTTTACTGCCTTTTTTCTTAATTTTGGGACTCATTGTCTCTGTCTGACCGATACTGTGGAAATAAGGTGGTGTGAAAGCTCCATGGCGTTCCTATACTAGTTTCGGTAAATTGCCTGCACGCGACTCTCTTCTCCACAACGACAAATCTCTCGGCTTACCGTATTTATAAACACTGTCAAACCGTGGCGGCACCACGAAAATCCCAAGGGACTTGAATTCGTCTTATCCCTCGCTCCTCGTACTTTAGTTATTTTGTTTTTATAAGAAAAAGCCGTTTGGCGGTCGGCTAATTACCCCAAAGGCATTAAAAAGATCGGTTCAAATCTACTAGGTGTACAATAAACTTGTCCAGAGGTACCGTCTTCTTCTTCTTCTCGGTTTATCTCAGTCTCAGGAAACCATCGGACCTAACAGTTTTATTAATTGTTAGACGAATTATTTACTACCTATAAAGCTCCAAATTGGACAATGATTATATTCCCCCTGGCTTTTATCTGACAACATTTTCGTTCGAAATTACGACACGTCCAAACGAATTCGGTAGTCGACGTTGATTTATTCCAAATTTTCCCTTTTAATCGACGGACGGTGGTTCCAGTGACAGGTATATACGTAACGGTCCCCGTCCACCTGTCATACTCCTAATTCTCTTCTCTTTGACAATTTCTTGTTTTATTGTCAGCTTTGTTGCTGGCTCACGGTTTACGGCTGAGAATGAAAATTATCCTGACTGCGGCGACACGATCTTTGAGAGCGATAAACAACTCTGACTTGTCGACGTTTCTATGTATACCGATCACTTACGCAAATTGACTAAACCCACGCTGCGGGATTGACACGGAATGTAACGGTGGCGAAAATAAGAAAATAAGTCTTACAAAACGAATTTAAGTCAGTTTGAGGGCATAACTTGACTTTACCATGGTGGCCACGGTCAGGGAAAACCGGGAAAACCGGGAAATGTCAGGGAAAACAAAAATTGGTCAGGGAATCAGGGAAATGTCAGGGAATTTCAAACTTGGTCAGGGAAAAAGTAGAAGAAATTGTTAACGTGTCGTAAATGATTTAGCAAGAAAATAAAAAATATTTCATACAATTTTTCCCAACATTGTTGGATTTCCTAATCAATTTGCATCGAAATGAAATCAAGCAATTAGGGGTATTATCTTGTAGCACTAGTTAACACAATATTAGAATTTCGGTCAGGGAAAATCGATCAACCAGTCAGGGAAAAGTCAGGGAATTTTTTTCCCGAAAAAAAGTGGCCACCATGTTTACCGGTTATTTTGAGAGAAAAAATCGTCAAATTCAAGATTTTTGTGATTGAAAAGACCGTCCATGAAGTACGTGACGTACTTTTTAGGCAATTTTGAATCCCCTTGGATTCGTTAAAATCATGTTGATCGCGTTAAAATTGTACCTAGAATAAATTTTGATTCAATTCTTTGATTGGAAAATGGTATCGAAATTATTGGAAGGACTAAAAGTCCTGACCTCTAAGTGGACTGCTGGATCCGCCATCTTGAACCTAACGTGCTCGAATTTAGTTTTTTCATCATATCTCGACAACTGTTGATCCCATCGTCACGAAGGTCATTACAAAAAATGAAGATTACAAAATTTTCTACAACAAAGGTTCAATACATTTTTCTCGTATCTTCGATAGTTTTTCTCTAATACACCATTGAATATGTACATAATTTCCACAAGGTGCCTGGGATAGGAAATACAAACATCGATACTTTTAGCCCTGTATTACACAAAAACTATTAAAGATATGAAATAAATGTATGAAACCTTTCTTGTAGAGAATTTTATAGGCTTCATTTTTGATAATAACCTTCTTGACGATAGTATCAATACTTGTCGAGATATGATGAAAAAACTGAATTCGAGTACCTTCGATTCAAGTTGGCGGATTGAGCTGTTCAGTCAGAGGTCAGGACTTCTAGTCCGATCAATAGGAGGCTGAGATGAAGGTCTCCATCGATTTATACACCCTTGTTCATTAATTTTTCCATTTTTGTTGATTTAACTGAAGTAAATGCCATTCACACGACGTAGATATCGAACTGATCGAACGATCAGCGATCAATGAGACTTGGATCTCGCGTATTTCGATGGCTGAGATGAAATCAGCTTCAGGTACAGTTAATTGTATCCGTAGGTAAAATTGAGAGCAAATATAGGTACGTAAATATGTATATCAAACGTGACGTCTGGTCGCTGAAGTTGTTTCGCGTCAACTTTAACCATACGAAAGCTTCGCCCCGTTCACGCCTTGGTACAAACCGTGCTTTTAATCATCGGAGTACCGTCGCGAGTTTATACCAACGGTGCGGAAAACGCATGAGCGAACATGAGCACCGAACACCGCGGTGTTCGAGTGCGGTAACTGCAGCCCCGTGATACGATGTTTCTTTTTTCTTTTAGTTTTTTTTCTCAGAGTTTTACTTTTTATATTCTGAAGTCATATACCGAAGGATTTTTTATTTAAAAAAAAGGGAAAAAAGCGCGTGCGAGTCACTCTTGCGGAAGCTGAAGAGGAAAACTCCTAACGAACCTGACAAATGAAGGATCTTAAAGTAACGAATTTTATTTTCCCTCCCAAGATTCGAGATATCGAAGTAACGAATTTGTTGGAGTGAATTGATAGAGGAATATGAATATGAATACGGTGATTTAAGTTCGAACATAATTTCTGGTTTTGAGGAAAATCCGACGCGTAAGAAACGCGCCTGCATGCGGAGTGTGGAATATGTTTAGAAACTGTGTAGGATACACATGATTAAGTCGAGACCGTTTGTCAACGAATAGCTAACGACGTAGAGAGTTGGTTAGACACCTTGTAGTCTTTACTTACTACGAGACGGAGCTTTTCACCCGGGACAGGACTAGTTTACTCAAAACTAGTGAAATTGATCGCGTGTTGCCAGAGTTGAAATGATTCGAGCCAAACGTGAGTCATTATATGAAAAAATTTACAGTAACGCAAGACATTGTCAATGCTAAGCTCGCTAAAATGTCAGAAAAATTGTTTCCTTCGGTATATTTGCGTTGTCAAAGTAAGTGAACAACGCTCGGGGTTTTTCACTAACGTGCAGCACAATCTGCAATTGCGTGCGGTCAGCGAATGATTACACAATCCCACTCAAACCGCAGCGATTAGGGACAATAAAAAGATATGAAAATTACGCGATACAGGAATACTGAGAAACTGTACAAAACGTTTTATAAACTCCAGTTGAATCATTTTGCACACTTTGGCAACGAAGACAGTCATCCACTTGGGAAACAGTGGGACAGCAAGTGCGTCGATGAAATAGTAATTCGATCAAATGCTTCCGGAAACACTGAAGGAATTCGTATTGAATTCCCATGAAATGGTCACGAAATAGTTGTGAAATGGTCGCGATACGAAAAGAAAAATATACACTTGAATTGAGTATAAGAATGAACAGTGAACGAAATAATCGCGAAAATTGACACAAAATGGACGGAAGAAATTTGAGTGGTTTATTTGCGGTGGGTAATAGTATAATAAAAATGACAAAACGACGAAACGAAGTGTCTTTAGCCACCCGCGTGTGAACTGTCATGTGGAACTTCCGGTTACGCGAAAGGCAGAGGCTTAAAGTACAGGACATCGCGATCCTGGTCTGTAATCACGGGCAATCAGATGCCACCTAAGTGTGACAAATTAATGAGAATTTGTTCGGTACGGAAAGGAGAAAGAAAAAAAAGGAAACTCGAGTTTCATTAACGAGGTGAACGTCGTTAAAATACGATTACGAATTATGTGAAATGTATGAAATTTGTTCGCTGAGACCGCGTTGTCTACTTTCGCTAATAACCTGCGAGGGGTTATAAAATTAAAATAGCCCCGGGTGTGTCTCGAAGCTCGTAAGACAAACTCTTCTCGTTTTTTTTTCTCGAATATTTAGATGACACCTCGTTGTCAACGCTTCTGTCCTCCCAGCGGGTATCCATCTTCGTATATCGTCGGTGGATTATCACCCGACGACAGAAACCTGTCGGGATTATTCTTCATCCCCGGGATCTTCTTTTTTGGTCTCGCACACGCCGTAGAAGAAGATTGCGGAGCTTTGAGATTTATCAAACTTTCCATACCGTTTCAAGGACGATTCTGCAGTCGTAGAAATTGACGATCATTTTATAGCAGTTCATTACGATCCGCTTGAGCGGCCCAAATAATGAACGTGTCCCAATCAATGACCAATCCGATATTTTCTGATGAATGAAAGTTCAGTTTTCGACTAGTTACTGACTTCAGTTATAGATTATAAATTCAGCTTCAAGAATCGGCACTTCCATATATTCGATCATTAACTGGGACACTGACTTTAGGACGTGTCCAAGTTGCTGAATGGCGTTCCATAACCCAAAGAGTGTTCAGTTTTTTTCAGTTTCCTCAGAAATGATGCGTCAATAGGTATATTGAATCCTTATCACTTGTTCATCAAATAGATGCGAATGGACTCGGACACCGAAGATTACATTTTTCTACAGAAAAAAATATCCATGTCCTCAAAATTGTTCATATTATTGACAATCTACAAACATTTTCAAGTACCGTATCCACATACATATGATAAGAAAAAGATGCAGTCACCTTAGTTCTCCCTTCAAGTTTCATTAATTGGACCGTTCGCCTTATTCTCACAATTTTCAGCCCAATCAAATCAGCCCAAATTCAACTTGACCAAATATTTGACGACCGTCACGCAGTTTCTTCATTAATGAGTCAATTTCAATTCAAGATTGTTGAAAAAAGAAAAAAAAAAGACAATCAGTTGTTAAGATAAAATATCCCTAGAGGAACAAAAGTCGATGATTGATCCAACTCTCGTGTCTCTACTCGAGGAAGACGCCACAGTCTTCCATCGCATCAGCGTGAATGTCGCATTACCGGGTTTATCTTCCGTGAAATTGCCGGCTATAAGTTTGTCGCGGCTACGTCCGGCTAGTTTTAAACCGCTTATTAAGCCTCATCCGAACTCAGTCGATCGAGGCTCCACACACCGCATCAGACACAATTTTCTAGACGAAGAAAACCCTTCGTCTTTTCCTTTTAGTGGCTTTCGCTATCGCAAGAAACGTCCAATCGAGTGGAAATTCTGATACCATGAAGGAAGCGCGTTTTCGCAGCTGGGAAGTTTTCGAGAATTTTTAGGAGAGTCGTATTCCCGCATCATCGGGGTAAAAACAATAGACACGGTCTATTGGCTTGGAATAAAAATTTGGAGAATCTTCTAGGATTTACTATATCCAAACAAACTACACCCCTTACGCAAGAAAGCGATTAGCTTTATGGCTAAAACGGGCTGTTTATAACTCAAACACCGGTACAGTTTTATTTACGTAACTTTCTAGTCCAAAATGCAAACACGATTTGCAACCCCCGAAGCCCTCGCCGATCACCCCTCGCGATATTCATTGCCATTACTTAAACCGTCCGAGCAGATCGAGTTGTACAAATGTTTGCGGCTGTATCTGTTCTTCGCCACCAGCTACCGTATAAGCCAATTTGATGGTAGGATGGCTTGATCCCGACGATGCTTCAGGAATAATGCTCCGATGGGGTGCCGACAATATGCTATGGTTACAATCCCCAACCCCCTCGAACCGACGGCTCAGTCATAGCCAGGATGGGGACGGTGCTTGGATTCACCCTTATAAGGGTCAGGGTATGGGACGTCTAAAGTGTTTGTTAGCTTTTTCTAGCTGGCCTCATGGTGGTCCTTGTTTGTCAACTGATTCCGAGGCGATATAATATGTCTACTTGAAAAATCGCTGATCAAGGGGCAGGTCAGTGTAGACGCACTTGAAAAACGTCAAAATTTAGGGATTTTTATTATTTTTGGTCACCTTAGTACCGTTTCTGGCCACCAATTTCTTCATTGGACACGCGATATCGATTGTGTGGGTAAAAAACTGTTTGTGACTGATTGATCACCGAAAAACTTCATCCAAGACTTTCTTGAAGCCATATTTATGTTGGTAATCGAATAGTTTGATGAAATTTAGGCACCAGAGATGGGTAATCAACCTCTAAGAACTGCCCAAAGATTGTGGGGTGGCGCAAGACGGTGATTTTACCCTAATCGATATACGATCCGAATTTTGTCAAAGCTTAAACATTGAAGAGTGGAAAAATGGCAGCGTTGTTTTCGAAACACTGTTAGTCCGATTAGGATGAAATTTTAACAGGATCATCCTTCAATGTTTGCAAGAGTCTTTGACGAGCTGTTTTTGAAAAAGAGAAAAAAAAATTGTTTTTCGCCGAAATTATTAACATTTCAAGTCACAAAAACAAATTTTAGTACCTTTCTTGTACCGTAACGTGGAGGAAAATTGGAGATTTAAAAAACCAAATACGAATAAACGAATGGGATTTTTTATATCTCAAAGGCTTCGAAAGTATAAAAATCAGGAAAATTTGGACTCTACTGACAGTTTATTTCACGCTGTAAAATTGACTCCTAATTTTTACAAAATTAGAAAAATAAATCTATAAAAACCCTGAAAACGTTAATTACGTTGATTTCGTTGAAGTTCATGCGGTGAACGACCCTTGTTACCAGCTCTACTAGCGAAAAACTTTTTTCTTTTTTTTTTATATTCTCTCATAAGCGAGAAACAGCTCTCAGGTAAAAAATAATACCATAAGTTTTTAGAGGCAATAAAGTAATCGTTATTGTCTTCATTTTTAACCAGGTGAAGGAGAGAAGATTGAGGCTTGTAACAAAGGGCGGCAAACCGAAACGATTTGATATTAACAAAGGAACAAGACGTTGATTTTTATTTGTTTATTATTTTACAACTTCGCACCCTGTTGGTTTCTTTCATTTTTTTTTCTACTCTTTTTTTTTCATTTATTCATCGTCGATGTTCTTCTTTTTTTTTCTGTATTACCTGCGGCTCTTTAACAACCAGTAATAAAATTCTTCATCTTCTTCTTCTTCTTCTTCTTCTTCTTCTTCTTCTATACTTACGACGTGAGATTTGTTATCATATAATATACCTACATACGTATATAACTTGACTTTTTTTGTAAATTATAATCGCGCGTTGCTCATTTTGCAAAGAATATTTCACCATTGAATCATATCCCCTATACAGCACTCGAAGAACAAAAACAAAAAAAAAAAAAAGAGAACTTAGATCAGATCTCGTGGGTACACACACTATGGTCGAATTACCCGCGGTATGGCATCATAAGGGCCCTTGGAAAAAAATCTCACGATAGAAACGCGCGAGGCACATATTCGAGTGTCCTACTAGAACCCACCGGACCCATCGGTCCCACGGTTCTACAACGATCTCAGAGTCAGCCAATTTTTCATCGATCATCTCGATATCGGATTAACAAAAATCCCATTTTTTTTTATTCTTTCGGTAAAAATCCACGTTTTACAAATTTTATATTGAATAAATTCACTGTTCATTTATTGACACTGTCATAGTTTGTATAAAAAATAATGTCAATTACATAAAAGACATTTGTTGAAGTTTATAAGATTTGTGTCATTTTTGGGAAAAAAATCTACGTTGTTCTCAGCTTTTGATTATTTTTTACTTTGCAATTCAACATATGTTACAGTCAATTTACAATATCATGTGACCCCCATGATATCATGTGACCCAAAATATCGTGAATAGAAATAATTCAGCGGATATCCTTATCGTTAGGGATGAAATGGGGGCCATACGGACCCCACACACTCCGAAAGAGCATCAGAAAAAAAAAACTACATCCAAAACAACCGGTGCAAAACAATCTTAGGGCCTTGTTGGGGCCTTGCTAGGAGTAAGATACTCGAGGAAGCCCTATTTTACTCAAATTAAGGCATAATCAGGCTATGCCGGGGTCTCCCCAATTGATAATACTGTTCGATATGATCATTTACAATATGATAATATCGATATAATCGGTTATAATGTAATAATACTGAACTTAACCCTATTTATCCCATGCGGAAATCGACTTTCAAATGAGGAAAACTATCTAGAGCCCTTCTAGGCCCTCCCAGAACCGCCATGCTTGCCCCGAATCTGTGAAAACGAGACAATTTTGGGAGCCAGGGCCTTAGATAGTTTTCCCCATTTTAGAGTCAATTTTCACACTGGCTCTCTAAGCCCATGGTCATGTTGGGGCAGCCCTAATTTGCCCCTAAGAAGAAGAAGAAGAAGTCGAAATTATATTTCCAACCGTGTTCTGCACAGTCGAAGGTGGTACTCGGGTAGTTTCTGTGTACCAACACGCGTAATTAATAAGGAAAAAATTGATAAAAATCAATCCGCCCTTATCATCCCCATCACCCTCGCCCCTAGCCAGCCGGCGATGTGCCCTATCAAGGGATCGGCTCTCGTGCACCGTGCACCCTATCGATTTGATTGGGTCTGATTCGAAGGGTGAGAATTATTGCCAAAGGATTGAGTCGGGGCTCGGCCATACCTTCGAAGCAGAAAATCAGAGATTGTATTCAGTTCCGCAAATTGGCCGTGCGGTAGACACCCGGTATTTTTCGATTGATCAATGAAAGAAGAGGATTTTTTTTCTTCTGAAGCCAACATGAGACTTGAGCCGTGGAATCAACGATTCTCTTGCGGTTCGTGAAAGATAAAAAAGGAAAGCAGAAAGATCGTGTGAGTTTGAGGGTCGCTCGATAGAGTAATGGATTACCTAAATCCCCAGTTAATCATGTGGAACATATTTTCGAAGCGTGTGATTTTGCGTCGCGACGGCGTCCGGCGCCTTGGTGACCGTCCGACGGTGCCGATCCCCGCTGAGATGTCTCTGGAGCGACGGGACGCGACCTGGAGAGTGCGAGGATCTTTATTGCCCTGAGAAAAATATTTCTCCTTGTAAAAGAATGTTTTTTTTTCCTTTTTTTTCCTCTTCTTCTTTTTTCTATCTTCTCCTTTTTTGTTTTTCTACCTGAACAACTCTACATCTTAACTCCGTAGAGTCGAAAAAAAAAACTACTTTGGTACATTTTCTTTCTCTATTTTTGCGGAAGACATCGCATCCCACCTCGCGATTCCATTCATTTATTTAACCAATCAAATCCCAAGAGAAAGATCCTAATATGATTGATTAATAATACACACAGCTAATAACACTGTACAACAAATTTGGGGCATAATTTTGTTACGGGATTCTGAACAGTTCATTTCTGTGAGAAATTTTCACACTGGTTCCGGATCCGCAAACAGAAATACTCCAATATGTCACGTTTGCGAGAAAATCGAGTTTGAAGATCGAAAAAGGACCATTTTGGACATTTTCGATGGCAATTTAGAATAAAATTTGGATTCTGGAATTTTTATACACTTTCGCCACTGGAATTTCATGTCAATTATAATATAACATTTTTTAGATCAATTTATTAAAAAAATAAAGGGAAATTGAATATTTTAGTGCAGATTTGTGATCGTCAGGAAAATTCATCTCAGCGAATAGAGAAAATAAAAAGATCCATTTTTTTCGAATTTCGTGACGTGATGGAATATTTTTCTCTTCAGATTCTCAATTATCACGAAAATTCCGGTTATTCATATTCTATAAACTATAAGTCGTCGTAAAAAAGCTGAAATAAATCTTTTTTTAGATTTAAACATGATTTTCTCAAGAATGAGACAAGAAAGAATATTTTTTATCGCAAATTTGGATTCAGCGGCCCAATTTGCTGCAGAATATTTCCCTACAATCCTGAAAAAAAATATATCCAAAATGAGTTAAACAAGTGAAATGTATTTTATTCTCCACGAAAGATTCGTTCAGAAGGAAATACTCGAAGAAAATGATTATAATTAATGGTCAATTAAATGATACGAATTCATTTCCTAGTCAATGACGTGATTGATTTGAGTGGTTGAACCGAGACCGAGATAATCAAGGTCGGGTTCAGCGAGTTTGTCTTTTTCTTCCCACAGTCAATAAAACTATTAACCTTATCGTTTTGGTGTTCAGAGACTCATCTAGCCTAACCAGATGAATATAATTCACTTTGTCACATTATCTCCACCGAACATCTGCGCAGCACTGCAACGGGTCCTAAGGACCGTCCTCTCCGCAGTCGCGTGGCGTTGGGCATAGAAAACGAACAGGGATTACAGGGCTAAATGCTATCTGATGAGCCGTCCCTGCCAATAAGCCTCTCCTAGTTCAAGCCGTGGTGAACACGACCAGAAAAATGGTCGGGATACCGGCAGGAAGTTCCGTTATCCAGATGAAACCCAGCTATTCGTCAGAAGAAAAAAAAAGGAAGAAGAGTGACCATTTTTGGATCCGTTGCGGTGTAGCTTTGAGGACGTATCGACAATTAGCCGCTGCACGTATCCAAAAAGTGTGCAAATTCGTCCTGCTTATATATTATTGGCGGACTTACTCGTGGCTTGCACCCAAAACTTGGGTCCTTTGCTTTCACCGAGGATAATCTCGGTATTTTGGACACTGTATTGGAAGAATGGCGAAACACGCGTTGGCTATTTCGAAGCCTTTCGAATAGTTTTTGAATAAATCGAGGAGATTAAAGCCTCGCCACTTACTTTGCCAGGTGCGAGAACGAGTTGGAGCTAATTCTGTGGTGGGTATTTGCCGAATGGTAACATCGTTCTTCTTTTCTTCGTGGCTTTAGCCATGCACTCATCCACTTCAACAATTGAAATGCAGGAAATACTTTGAACTCCTAAGTTCAGACGCGTTTCGTGTCTCCGAGGCGAAGATACGTCGACGCGAATCGCATGTTAATAATTGTGCTTCAAAACTGTTAAAAGTGAAATTAAATTATAACTTACGTGACTTGAAACGGCGGAAGATCGTCGGGCGATTATTTTTAAATCTGACCGGAAGGAGACGCTGCAAATTAAGGGGAGGAAAGCGGAAAGATTTACCTTCAGAAAATTAACCCAAAGGACACTACACTGTCTCTTATGGAAAAGTTTACTTACTAGTAGTTTTATTTTGTTCGAAATACCGCGATTTTTGATGATGAAAAATGAACTAAATATTTGGTTCAATAACATCATGTCTCAGTATTTCCTTTGGAAGAATCATCGTCCTTCATAATTTGGTTGATTAACGTCATGTTTCAGTATTTCCTTTGAAAAAAACATCGTCCTTCACAATTTGATTCATCAACATCGTAGTTAAGAATTTAGTTCAAAAACGTCGTCCTTCATGATTTGATGGTAGTTGAGAATTTGGTTCAAAAACATCGTAGTTCATAATTTGGTTTAGTAACATCATGTCTCAGTATTTCCTTTGAAAAAACATCGTCCTTCACAATTTGATTCATCAACATCGTAGTTAAGAATTTAGTTCAAAAACGTCGTCCTTCATGATTTGATGGTAGTTGAGAATTTGGTTCAAAAACATCGTAGTTCATAATTTGGTTTAGTAACATCATGTCTCAGTATTTCCTTTGAAAAAAACATCGTCCTTCACAATTTGATTCATCAACATCGTAGTTAAGAATTTAGTTCAAAAACGTCTTCCTTCATGATTTGATGGTAGTTGAGAATTTGGTTCAAAAACATCGTAGTTCATAATTTGGTTTAGTAACATCATGTCTCAGTATTTCCTTTGAAAAAAACATCGTCCTTCACAATTTGATTCATCAACATCGTAGTTAAGAATTTAGTTCAAAAACGTCTTCCTTCATGATTTGATGGTAGTTGAGAATTTGGTTCAAAAACATCGTAGTTCATAATTTGGTTTAGTAACATCATGTCTCAGTATTTCCTTTGAAAAAAACATCGTCCTTCACAATTTGATTCATCAACATCGTAGTTAAGAATTTAGTTCAAAAACGTCGTCCTTCATGATTCGATTTATCAACATCGTAGTTGAGAATTTGGTTCAAAAACATTGTAGTTCATAATTTGTTTCAATAACATCATGTCTCAGTATTTGCTTCAAAAATATCGTCCTTCAGAATTTGATTAATTAAAATCGTAGTTCAGAATTTGGTTTATCAACGTCATGGTTTAAAATTTTTCAAGAATTAATGAAACATCGTAGTTGAAAATTTGGTTCAGTAACGTCGTAGTTTAGAATATCCGATGAAATAATGAAACATCGTAGTCGAGAATTCAGTTCAAGAACGTCGTGTAGTTAAGAATTTTCGGTGAATCAATGAATCGATGATTTCAAAATTCTGAAATACGACGTTGTTGAACCAATCGAAAAATAAGGTTGAACCTGTGGGACGAATTATTGATTCATGAATTCATTGATTCATTGAAAATTCTGAACTAAATATGTACGACGTCGTTGAACTAAATTCTGAATTACGACGTTGTTGAACTGATCAGGAAATATGATTGAATCTGTGGGATGAATTATTGATTCATCAATTCATGGATTCATTGCACATTCTGAACCAAGTAAACTGTTGAATCAAAATCTGAACTACGACGTTGTTGAACCAAATTCCAAACGACGATGTTTCATTATTTCATCGAAAATTCTGAACTGCGACGTTGATAAATCGAATTCTGAATGACGATATTTTTTAAGGAAAACTGAACGATGATGTTATTGAACCAAATATCTGAACTACGACGTTGTTGAACCACGAGAGCCTACGATTGAATGCTGAATGTTGAAAATTTAACATTTCCCGTTGCCAAAAGGTGGTCGTGAGTATTGGTTCGTCCTCTCTATTCCTGGCTGCCATAACCTAAAAAATAATCAGGCATACGGTGTACCTATTTACTGTTTACATCGTGTTCCCAATTATTTCTTGATAAGAAACATCGTATAATAATAAAAATCGTTGTTCTGTATCGAAATTTTATCTATGATTGTTTCGTTGTTAGTCTTTCGTGTGGCACATGAAGAGCAAAGGATGTGAATTTGTTTCACATTTTCTAGTCATAATTCACGCATGGATTAAGTCATAAAAAATAATGGGTTGTATTTTTTGTATATGTATACATCGATTCGCACCTGAGATACTGCGGTTGAACCACCTCGTTTTAGGCATTTTTTAGCCGGCGCCAGCCTACAGACACATCATAAGAAACCGCTTTCTACCAACACCTACAGGCTACCTGGAGCGTCACGCACTGCTTAGGTTCACGGCTACGTTACTCATGCCCTCACTTCTACGAACATAAGATATTTATCGCCAAACACCGTGAAAACATATTTGATCATATTCACAAACCGCACCTGGTCCGTAGTATAAGACTTCGATCATTGACCAAAGTTAAATTGCTAGTTGATTCAGTGAATAAATATTTTTTTTGGTTATTTTTATACTGAATAATGACGTCATAGGACTATGAATAAACGAAATATCGTATAATCAATATAGTCATTTGTCATTTTTTTTCTTAAAAATATTTTTTTCTGTGGTAATGGAAGTTATAAAAGTTTGATGATCATATCTAGGTATATGCAAATTATTGTAGGAAAGAAAGGGAATTGAAAATTTGAAAATTATTATAATGTTTCTTGTTGAAAGTGAAGACGGTGCCGCGGTGTATAAAGTGCGTTTAATAATCCCAACATAATGAGGAAAAGGATCATAATGTACGGATTATACTATATTATATATAATCGCGTAATTCTAGCGGGTAGATAGAGAGATCGAAACTTAATGAAATATAAGGTACACTATTACTATCATATAACGATGAATTATTCAAAACGGATGTGCGTAGCGGTTGCCGTAGGACGTATACCATACAAGTTATAAAAGTGGGGTTAAACTTCACAATAATCTTGACAATCAGTGACTGCAAGAAGTTGTATCCATACTAGCACAGTTTGCTTGACCAAGAATTCTATCTATCGTTACGAATGCTAATTCATGTGATAAATCATCCAAAGTTCGATAGACCTCATCTGGAAAACAGAGTTCAGAAAAGTCACAATCGGAGCGAAGTTTTAGCATGCAGAATGCAGATAGAAATACAGTGGAACCCCGTCAGGAGCAGCGAGCCGGGGTCGATTTAGCTACGGGGGGCCTCCCCCCACTCTTCTATAGTTTGCGCAGGCCCGTGTCTCTCCCCTGTCAACTCGAGCGCCGAATCTATGGGAGTGGGGGAAGGTCACTCGCACGCAGGATAATCTGCTCTTGACGGGGTTTTACTGTACGATAAGTCGAACAAAGGGAATTTTTGTCTATACATTTTGTGTTTTTGCACGAGAATTTCTCAATATCGTGTTCCAAACGAAATAAATGCGTGCTAACTCCTAACATTCAAATGTTTTATTTTCAGTTCCTCGAGTATCTTTCATTACGTACCTGCACAAACTTAGTACTATTCTAACGTCACGTCCGCCAGAAAGCGTTTCGAATCCAAGTGGTTCGAGTTTCACCAATTGAATGAATAATAAGACACAGAAGTCGTCAGCGCTGGCTGTGTACCAAAGTTGATGCCATCTCTTGTAGAAATTCACTTTCAAATGGGGAAAACTATCTGGAGCCCCACTAGGGCCCTGGTAGTAGACCCTTAATGGGAAAAACTATCTAGAGACCCACTAGGGCCCTGCAAGTAGACCCCTGAATGGGGAAAGCTCTATCTGGAGCCCCACTAGGGCCCTGCTAGTAGACCCTTAATGGGAAAAACTATCTAGAGACCCACTAGGGCCCTGCAATAGACCCTGAATGGGGAAAGCTCTATCTGAACCCCCACTAGGGCCCTGCTAGTAGACCCTTAATGGGAAAAACTATCTAGAGACCCACTAGGGCCCTGCAAGTAGACCCTGAATGGGGAAAGCTCTATCTGGAGCCCCACTAGGGCCCTGCTAGTAGACCCTTAATGGGAAAAACTATCTAGAGACCCACTAGGGCCCTGCAAGTAGACCCCTGAATGGGGAAAGCTCTATCTGGAGCCCCACTAGGGCCCTGCTAGTAGACCCTTAATGGGAAAAACTATCTAGAGACCCACTAGGGCCCTGCTAATAGACCCTGAATGGGGAAAGCTCTATCTAGAACCCCCACTAGGGCCCTGCTAGTAGACCCTTAATGGGAAAAACTATCTAGAGACCCACTAGGGCCCTGCAAGTAGACCCTGAATGGGGAAAGCTCTATCTGGAGCCCCACTAGGGCCCTGCTAGTAGACCCTTAATGGGAAAAACTATCTAGAGACCCACTAGGGCCCTGCAAGTAGGCCCTGAATGGGGAAAGGTCTATCTAGAGCCCCACTAGGGCTCTGCTAGTAGACCCTTAATGGGGAAAACTATCCGGGGCCCCGCTAGGCCCCACTAGTTTTCCCCGATTGAAAGTCAATTTCGGCACGGGATACCGTAGGTATTGTATGAGATTGCGTGCTCCTGGTACATTTAGCATTAATTATACATATCAGTTTTGGCAGGTGGGATTTTAGCGATCGGGTATCGGTTGAATATAAGAGAACCGGTGGTTGAACTTCTGGAACAAGAAGAAAGCTGAAAGCTGAAAGGCTTCTCGAACCAGATACACTGGGTAATTACAGGTGCCGAAAGGTAGGCACGCTGTGCGAAATTCGCCAATTCGTCGATACGCCGATCATCGAGTAGGTAATCGTTCGTGCCACGGATATCAGAAAATTGTATATATATACAGGTACACCGCGGCTTACCGCAAGCGCGCTCATTATGCGCTCCGTTTAGATCAGTTAAGAGAGAACATTTTTCTTCACGTGGTTTCGACCACGAGAAATATGAGATCATAATCCCTAATTTAATGTAATTCATACAGCATAGTGTATGTAACACGTTCGCCCCGTACCACCATCGCGGCGTTTACTTTTTTACGATTTAAAAATACACAGTCCAGCCAAACAATTATACACGAGGATTTCATAACTCGCGAACGGATCTTGATCCATATATTCGCAAAAAGGACGGAGAAGAGAATAAAAATTGTAAAAATAAAAATAAATACGAATGGACGGAAGAGCGCGTCTGGCGCCAGCATCGGCCTCGGTAATCTTGTTCGTGGTACTCATTATCTCATCTCCGCGCAGGGTTATACCTCCTGGTTATTAATTATTTCGCATGATAGTAATGAATTATTAATACACAGATTGTCTCGCCCCGGTATGCTCGGTAACCACCAGAACCAACCGCGCAGAGCCACACAGCTCCGCGGGTTTACACATTGCGCGTTTACGCCGCGAACAATGGTTCATATTTTACAGGAGTCCTGTTCAATATGCTAATTCCCGCTGTTATAGCTATAAACTAAGCCGCTATTGCGGTCTTCTCCGCGCTCTTATAATTCCTGATGTGATACCAGGGGGTTTCTCACACTCCGTTCGCGTCAGCGCGAATCCAGTATAAGATGTCGTTTTTTTCTTTTTTTTTTTTTTTTTTGTGAAATTATTTCCAAAAACCCCGAGAAATTGATCATAAACGTGATAACTAATTGTTCGAAATTATATCAAGAAGCCGATGTTACCGCTAACGAGACGATTACTTGGGGCGCGGAAATTGCTCCGGGCAGGTGCCACGTGATGGATTGAACATGCGACGCTTCTTCTTATCGACCTTGGCACGGCGTTTAACCGATCGGGTATCAAAGGGGTTGGCACACCACACCTTGAAAATTTAGTGCAAAAAATATGCATAATTCACTTGTCTAATGGCATGAGGTCATATCTGTCATAAATGTATATGACCTTTTTCCACGTTCAAAGGTGAGAGTGCACATGCAATTTTTTGTGTGTCTTCCATGCTTATTCCTTCGGGAAACATGAAGATATGCTCAAAAACGTGATTCACAGAATTTTTCAAATTGATATCCTGCTAAGTTAGACACGGGAAATTGTGCTGTTATCATAATTCTAAATCCTGCGATGTAAAGTTTGGTTTTCGAAGCCTGTGTAGGTACATGATGCGGAAGGTGCCGAATTTCCATGCGGTTTGGAAAGTCAAGCCCCAGTGCGGGAAGTTGGGGTGATAAACTGTTAAATTATTGTCCGAAATTTGATTTTCATTATTTTTCGACATAACAAATTTCTAAAAAAAAAAAAAGAAAATTTGATGGAACTAAATACTCGATTTTCATTTTTCGCTGAGGTGCTGACAAACTTTGCCCCAGGGAATATTTCTGGGAATATTTGGAACTAAACGTGGTTTTTTTTATCCTTTTTTTTTATATAAAAAATTATATTGTTTCGGGCAAAAGTGTCACTATAAAAAACGTGATTTTGATGGCAAAAGGTCGTATAACTCTTTGTTTCACGCCATTCGCTTTAAAAATGGTCAAAACGTATAGATCAATCGAAATTACGAGATCGAAAAATGTAAATGCAAAAGGTCGTATGTTGGGCGGATACGTCGTTTTTCCATTACAATTTTCAAGGAAAATTAAAAAAAAAAAACCTAAAGGTAAAACGTAAAAGCAGAAGGTTGTAAACCCCATTTTTTTTTAAACTTATTTTTGAAATAGCTATAAAAACTTGTGAAACGCGAAGAAAAATCGAAATCGACAACGTTTCGAAAATTCATGAAAAAAAAAAAATAATCATTTGGTGGTTACGACCTTCTGCTTTCAATTGACCCAATATTAAATTTCAACGTTCGTGAACGGATCTTCGGGTTTTTATCCCAAATACAATAAAAAAAAAATATGTATACGACCTTTTGCCGCAAATATTTCTGACCAATATATAGTTTATAAAATATCAATGACCAGCTGCTCAATATAATTATTAAGTGATTGCCGCAACAGGTAGCACCTGATAATTATAATTATCAAGAGGAATTATCGGTGAGATGCGCCCATCCATTTTTTGCTCACGGAAATCATATTTCAGAAATGTTCCAGGAAGGCTTCATTTGAAATATGAAATATTTCATTGCAAGATTTCTGAAATATTTCAGAAACATGTTAATGTCCGCGAATATATCTAACGAAACGTTTCTGACATGTTTCTGCCATATTTCCGTCATATATCAGATATATTCCAGTAATGTTTCCGAAATCTTTTTGAAATATGTCTAGATATATTTCAGTAGTATACCAGAAACATTTCATCGATATTTATATTGGCGCATGCTGAAATGTCTCAGACATATTTCTGAAATATTTTTGGCATATTTCTGAAGTATTCCTGACATATTTCTGTAATATTCCTGACATATTCCTGACATATTTCTGACATATCTCTGAAATATTTCCGACATATTTATATTTTTCGTATCCATTGCTTTTCCTCTGGTAAATAGCGACAATTATTAATTTTATCGTTGCCGTTAATTCCGCGGTAACATTAAAAGCATGAATAAAAAATGCTGCATAAGTCGCGCTCAAGAACAAGCACGTCCAATGAGCGTGGCAGCACGCGTCTAACGCCGGTAATTGTATTATGACTGGTGCGTTTTTACTTGCGAGAATCTGGCGGGAGTATGTAGCGCCGCTTTTGCCTCTAGCGGCAAGCCCGCAGACTAATATTATAATAATATTTATTACCGGAACATTTCAGAAATATTGAAAATGTTACATTTCACACGGAATGTTTCTGAAATATTGCAGAAATTCTTAAATGTTGTGTTTCAATCGACATATTTCTGGAACATTCCAGAAATATTGAAAATGTTAAATTTCATACGAAATGTTTCTGAAATATTGCTAAAATTCTTGAATGTTGTGTTTCAATGGACAACATTTCGGAACATTTCATAAATATTGAAATTGTAATGTTTTATACGAAATGTTTCTGAAATATTGCTAAAATTCTTAAATGTTGTGTTTCAATCGACATATTTCCGAAACATCCCAGAAATATTGCAATTGTTATATTCCATACGAGATGTTTCTGAAATATTTCTAAAGTTCTGAAATGTTGTGTTTCAATCGACATATTTTCGGAAGATTTCAGAAATATTAAAATTGTAATGTTTCATACTAAATGTTTCTGAAATATTGCAAAAATTCTGAAATGTTATGTTTCAATCGACATATTTTCGGAAGATTTCAGAAATATTAAAATTGTAATGTTTCATACGAAATGTTTCTGGAATATTGCAAAAATTCTGAAATGTTATGTATCAACCGACATGTGTCTGCGATATTCCAGTTATATTGTGAATGTTACATTGCAATTGACATATTTCAGGGATATTCCAGACACATCGGTAATGTTACATTGCAATTGACATCTTTCAGATATATTTCAGAAATATTTCCAAGTTATGTTAGCAATCTGAAACGTTGAAACATTTCCGAAACATTTCTGAAATATAACGTGCTGTGTGGGTATCGATTTGTGAAATACGTCACAAACCTGTTGATCAAGCAACTTGAATTAATATCGAGCAATGTATGGAAAAACTATTGTCAGCGGTATAAAACTGATGAAAATAAAGCATGAATATGAAAATAATTATGAACATCGCGAATGAAAATCTAGCTATGAGACTCTAACTAATAGTCTTATGTAAAAAAAATTAGCAATTGAAATAAAAGAAGTTGTTCTGAGATATGGATAAATTTGAATATGTGGTTAAAATATGGAGACCCGAATACCGTGACGGTATCATAGACAACCTGCTCGACCCATTCGCTGTATATATATACTAACACTTAATAATACATATATGTGCGCCTCCTTATGATCAGATATAACAATACTATAATATACTATTTTGGTAAATGTCCGAGATAAGGAAGTACTACGCTTGTCGAGGAAATGAGCATTCATACGATTACGATAACTAGGTAGGTCGGGCTGTTTAATTTGTTAATGAGTACGCGTCTCTCTACCATTTCCATCCATCCTCGCTTGCGCTTTTTTTGTTTCCTCAATTCTCTCCTTTTTCACGGTAAACCTACTACCGGGTAGATATAAATCGAATTCATTTAATATACACTCGAAAGCGAAAGCGTTCGAGTCTCTTCTATAAAAAAAGGGGATCGACCGTTGAGTTATTCATTTTCTTTTCGTTTATAATTATATTGACCCCTTGAAAAGCGTCAATTAGATCTTCACGGTTTCGCCGGTGGTACTATTAGGTGCCCTCGCACATAGGCAGATGCTAACGGGGATCTCCTTATCAAATGCGCAATTAAATTTAAACGAACCCTGAACAGGTATATTTAAGGCCACTGTGATCGCGTCCTTGAGTTATATTCTCATTTGGTATTAATTTACACGCAGAACTTGACTGTAATTTACCCGTCTCTCTGATACCGATATGAAAAAAGGGTTATTACTAAGGATCAAGATGACAGAAACAGTCGTAAGCATATCTTGACAATGTGTACTATGCTATGTTGCTCATTGTAAGCAAGTTTTATGGCCCGAGACTGAAACAAACTACACTTTGCCACGCGAAATGCACCAGGCTCGCACATTTATCTACAACCTGTGTGGGTATGTATAATATACGTTGGTATATATGAGGAATTGCAATTGCAAGAAAAGGAATCGTCACGCACCTGTCCAAAGTACAAGAAATTCGAGTCAGGGGTTATTAGATCTGACCAACTGTCAGAAGGGTTGTAGACATTTTTATGAACGTGCTTTTGAAGCCTTAGAAGCTTTCGCCAATTTTTAGCTGAAAATATTTTATATTTTCTAACCGAATTTGATTTGCAGGCTCAGTAAATCGTTTTCAATAAATTGATCTTATCAGATCGAAAAAACTCTCGTTGACTTTTCGTAGAAGGAATCGTAATTTTAGAGTTTGATAAATTCTACAATTTTCAATATTTTTGAATGAAATTTTTGTACAGTCGAAAAAAGGCACTTTTTCATATCTTGCCTCGCGTCGAATGTAGATAGACGACCTGGAGGGATTCGAATATTTTTTTTTCGAAACTTGAAACAGCATTGAGAGAAAAAATGACAAAATAAGGAGGTGATAAATATCGTCGAGTGGCAATACGCGGTCCCTTGCAGGTATTTCATTGAAAATGAACGAGGAATCCCGTACAATTAATAAGGACTGGTATATCGTCCACCTTACCGTCGTGTCCGACAATTTTAATATTATTTCAACATAGGAGTACGCGCGTACGTATACGCAAATTGAATATACAAGTCCTTGTAAATCAAGTGCTTGAGAACGTCATCGTTCATTATAAATCTACAAGATGGATATAATTACTTGATTCAAACGCTGCTTTACTGTGCGTTTGATACACGTAGGCTAATTAACAAATTTATCCTCCACAAAAAGTTATGGTCATCACCCCGAAACTGGAAAGTCGAATTTTTACTAGAGCTGTGACGTATTATATCGTGATCATTTTGACCAAATTCGACTCAATCGATGCGTGTTCCCCAAACTTAGAACTGATCAAATTTTAGCTTTGATCGGTTCAGTACTTTCGGAATTATTTGGATAACAAAAAATGCAGATTTGCGAGATTTAAAATGTCCAATCTAATTTGCTGGGAAAAAAACCCTGGAAACATTCGAAATCTGATCACGTGTCTAATGGCAGAAGGTCGTAGGCACCAAAAATGCGATTTTTGGTGCCATTTTTTCTTCACACCATTCGCTTTGAGAATAATCAAAACGTGTGAATCAATAAAAATTAGGAGATTGAAAATTTAAAAGCATAAGGTCGGATGTTGGCGAATACGCCCTTCTTCCATTATTGACTGTAATTGAAAAAGGAAAGAAAAGATAAAGAGCAGAAGGTCGTGATCACAATTTTCTAAGATAGTCGTAAAAACTTGCGAAACGCGTAGATAACTTGAAAAAATCGAAGTTTCGAAAAATCCAATAAAAAAAATCAGAAGGTCGCAATCGCCGTTGTTTTTTAATTTTTGCATTCTATTACCAGAAATTGTGATTTTTCTTTAATCGTGATTACGACCTGCTGCCTTCAATGCTTGAATTTCGTATTTTTCAAGTTTTTTTTTCAAATTTCAGCCCCACTAAAGGCAGAAAGTCGTATAATATCGCTTACGACCTTCTGGAATTAGTGATCCGGATTATTCTTCTTTGAATCATGTTCAGAAGGGCGAATACGCCAGGACTTACGACGTCCAGATTTTGAATTGACAAATTTTCAATCTCAACGGTTTTGAGCGTATTCGAAGGTTTTTTGAACCGCTGATCAAGAATCTGATAATCTTATAACAGTTTTGCAAAATTCAAAACAATTGAAGACGAAATAAATGAATAAATAACGAGAAGCTGAAAGACTGACTGATAGTCAGCCGAAACCCAGTTTCATGTGATACTCTACAGCCAGGGGTTAGTCCTTTAACAGTATCTCATCTGGTGCACTAAGTACGACATCGAGGCGTATCTTGAAGATCTTGCATAGATCTCACGGCTCTGACCTCTGTAAATGCCTAGGTCTAGGTATAAACTCGGGTGAGCCCCGTGTTTGAGCGTTATTTCATTTTGTGGGGCAGGGGGCGGGGAACTGAGACGGAAAAGTACACGGACACCGTAGGTATATGTAAACTAACTCGTGTTTCACCAAAGTCGACTTACTTATCAGATTAATTAAACACGAAAGAGAATCCCGGCTGTCAGCGTTCGTATTCTCACAAAATTTGCTACCTCTCCGGTACTTTGTTACCCATGGGTTTCCCTCTTGCTTCCTTCTTGGTTCACATCGAACTCACTCGGGCTTGACTATGACCAAGAACCAAAAATATTTAACGTAATATTTAACAGTAAAAAAAAACTTCATTTCAAAATTATGAGGGGTTGTGAAAATTTGACAGGAAATCGATGACTCCTAAGATCGATGGACTTTTCTAATCCGGTCTGTCGTGAAAATCTCTGAGGTGGGAATTCGGTGCGTGCCGGCAGGCAATTCCGTTAAAATAGCAAGGATTTAATGTTGGAAGGAAGTGCAGGCGAGGTGGTTCCACGCTAGTCAACCCAGAGACTCTCCTTGTAGCTTCAACGCGTCTGCATAAAGTATAGATAAGGATAGAGGTTGGAGGCTATGAGCTATACCACGGAATAAAAAATGCGGATAGGGGGGCGACTGGTGGGGGTATCACGCTCAGGATACATAGAGATACGGTTCACACTGCCGTTTAATGGGAGCCGACGCAACTAGATCGGTAACTCGCAGTGCCTACTTTATTTTCTTTTTTTTTGTTCTTTCTCTCTCCTCTTTATTCAAGAGCGAAAAGGGCTGCGCCTGTATTTATGGTAGTCATTGCCGAGATATGGCGCGTACATAAAATTAACGACTGTTGTAATTGTTATTGCTTATGCTACATGGATACGATTATCCAGTAGGTGCCCTAAGCGAAGAACGGATTCAGGTGTCATTCACTTCAGTTCGCACCTTATGAAAGGTTCCTGAAGTTCTAGATTTTTCCTTCCATCACTTGCACAGGTGTGAATACCGAAAAAATTGTGTTCGTTGCTGAATTGAACAATTCATAATATTCTTGATACCTCGAGTCGTTATTTTCGAAAGAAAGTTCACACAACTGGAATTTACTCGAAAACTCCCCCTTTTTTAAATTGTGGAATTGAGTAGAAAAAGTCTTTAAATTTCCATTTGGCGAGGTTCGAGGTCGGATTTTGTTGACTTTCCGCTGTATTACTTGGTGTAACGGAAGCACAGGCGGTACAATAGATGGTGCATTACTAAGAGGAAGTGGAGCTAATTTAGTAACCGAGGTATTCTATTAGTATACGATGAAAGCGCGCGTCTGCGGAGCTTCGATGCGTTTAATTAGCCATAAGAAACATCAGGGATTCCTCGCGTCCTTCAGACCCAGGAGCACAGCGGTCTCGCGATATCAATTAGGGTGAATACTAATTGGCGTTTTAGCAACACTCTGCGTCACAATTCCCCAGAATCTATGTTTACAGATGTTCGTTGACTTCCGGTATGCGGCGATTTCGACGAATTAATAGAACGACGAAGGAAGATCGGGATTGCGGATCCGGAAATCGGGAGGATCCCATTCCACGACCAGGACGTTCGCCAGGTCAGCGAGCGCCCTCAAGCAAGACTGCGGTTCGGTTGGCGTCTGCGAAGAACGGAATTAAAGCGGCGCAGTCCCGTAGCGGTTCCTGCGGAGCCGGAGATCTGGATCGCAGATTTAACTGCAAATATTAATTACCCAAGCTCCTGGGAGGCTTCAGACAAACAGGCGGTGGAACCGCCTAACGGGTCTGCGAGAGAGTCGCGGAAACGCGCTTTTCATGAATGAAAAAAAATCTTAATTTATGAACCGTGCGCGTAAGGTAAACGCGTTTGGGCCAGGTTAAGTTCTCAGTACGAGAAAAACGCAGAGCCTGAAACGTGTGCGATTTATATTCTCTCAAATTACTGACCAAATCATGGGGATCTTAAATGGGAAATGCAATTTTCGTTGGTCCAAATTTAAAATTCCAAGACATTCATTTGTCAGACAGTCATTTTTTGACTATCAACTTCCCGTCATTTATTTTGTTTCCAGCTATTTTGGATCTTCAGCATCTGAGCTCAGATTCTTGATCAGCGGTTCAAAAAACCTCCGAGTATCAATTTTTGTGACATTTGTTAGAAAACGAATCTATTCTCAATGAAACAAATCCCGAAGTTTGGTCTGTTTCGAGCTTGTCTAGACTGACAATGAGGCGCCTCCTTGCGGCAGTTCGTACTGCGCATGTCAAGTGCCGTGAAAAGTATTTTTACAACATCTCTGAAGTGAGTTGCATCACGTATGGAAAGGCGGTGAAGAATAATTCAAAAGCCCCGTTTCTCTGATTCTGATCGACAAATTTCACTCCTTATTTCTCACTTGTGTTCATTTCTGAATTATGTTACTTCCCGTTGGAACGATTTGTTGAAAACAGAGTACAGGAGGCGATATGTTAGGCATTATTTATGATCGGCGTCCTCCCGCGGAACCAGTGCAGTACAGTGTCGCGTATTCGCGCCAGGTACCTCATACCTCGACCGTGATTCAAGAAACGGAGAAACGGTGAAACGGAGAAACGGAGAAACGGACAAGCCAGCCGGCCACCTCGCACCCTGCCTGCTGGGCTACCAGCACGTCGCCGCCTCGACATGAGCTACGGCAGTCTCATCGCCCGTGTCCTGCAGGGCCTCTCAACGCCGCACATTTATACGAACATACAGTATATTCTCTTATGTTTAAACTAATCAGATTTAACTAACAATTCTTTGTATTGTCTAATTAACCGAACGTAGGACCATCGCGTGAAGACTGGGAACGACCCTCGCGAGAAGAAGACGAGCTACTTGATGAAGAAGATTTCATCCCCCTTGACGAACGATCGTCAAATGTATTTTTTAATTAAAAAGAAACGAGTTAATTGAATAGGAAAATAACCCTACGATTTAGTTTGCCAGAGAACAAAAACCTGCAGCCTAATTGAAAATACATTTCGCTTCTCCGTAATTAATTATGTAAAAAAAAATTGTTATGAGTGGGTGAAAAATAACTTTTTGATTGGCTTTGCCACAGCTAGAATTCAGAGATAGGAAGGGTAAAGTGATGAGTGAGTTTGCAGAGACGACGCTAGATGGCGGGCTTGTTATACTGAATAGTTACGTCGTAGCATCGCGCGCAACGGACACCGTTTCGAACGTTAGGAAACTTCGAATCGCTAATTCTTGCTGTTAGGGGCGCCACTGGCTAATCGGAGACTAGTCCGAATCCAGTGGCGCCTCTAGCGGCGAAAAGTGGCGCACTGGATCTCTATGGAGAATCTAGTCAATCCTGGCGCCACCTGGTGGCGATTTTCTCAGACCTCCTAGCTTGGACATATTAGCATGCAATGTATGCAAAAATATTCGGAAAGCGGAAGGAACAATCAGTTTATCTCGAAAAACGAGTGCAGACATTAAGATGATACATTCAAGCAACAAGTTTATCTTGAGAAGTACTCAACAGGTTTTGAAAAGTGAAAATGTGGGTGTTTGGAGGTTAGGTTAGGGTTGGGAACAGACCATCGAGCAGTCTAACCTAACCTAACCTAAGAAAAACACGTTGCGGACGGTTTTAACTCTAGTCACTTACTTGGGGTCCAGATGACCCCAACTTAAACTTTTCCTCAATATTTCGCATAGAAGATGATCGAGTCTGAACCTGTGGCGCCATCTGTTAGGAGTTTGAAGTGTTGACTATACGTTGGCTCCATAGCCGTTGCAAGCAAAGCGTTAGTCTGGCTTTGGCAGCCAAAAAACGAAGTCAAAATCAAGAAAACCCTCAGTTACGATCTTCAGAATAATTATAATTTTGGAAGTTCATGTACTTTAGCAATTTTTTTCAGAATACCCAGCTAAATTTTCAGCAAAAAAATAAAAATAAAAATTGCGGACGTTGGTTTTTTCGGTGAATCAAGTTACTTTTTTTTAGTTATTCTCTTTGCAATTTTTTTACGAGGCTCGTAGTACAGATCCTAAAGTACCACCAAGAATTTTCCCGTAGTCAAATTGTCAAAAGAATCAATGTGACAGCGTTTCAAAATTAGCTGGGGTCAGGATGACCCCGTCTAAGTAATGTGGAGGATTCAAGAGGTGTAAGTGACTAGGGTTAAACCTGTATTTTCACTTTTTGAAAATTGTCAAGTAATTCTGAAGATAAAATTGTTGCTTGAAAGATTGTCTTGACGTCTTCCCTCGTTTTTGGTGAATCAATCATCCAGTTTTTAAAATATTTTCACATACACTTCATGCTAATCTACAATATTCGCCGCCAGATGGCGTCAGCATAGACTATAGATTCCCCAAAGAAATGATATAATGATGTTTCATATCATTATTTTTCAGTAATTTTTGCGAATAATTGCAACATCGCGAGAGTATAACGAAAAATATTTATTTCCATCGTATGTGCAGAATGGAAATGAGAATCGCTGGTCTATTGGGACCGCATTCTCGGGCTCGGCCAACGTAGCATTTGAAGACTGCATTTGGAGCGGCGATGTAATATGGTAGATACCCTATATGAGGAGCTGTCGTTCCCCAAGGATGGGCCTCGTATGCAGAATAAAATACTTTTAGCGTCTCCGAGTAGAGCCTCGCGACGATGCGATGTCGTGTGGTAGGATATAATCAGTGGTGTACCAGGTTATACAGTTTCCGATCTCTCTCCACATGCGTGGTTTCACCCCACATTCTCAACGTGTTGCGGAATTTAAACCACTGCAAATTTTTAGTCAATCTTTTTCCCTCTTTTTATACTCCGCAATTTCAATTTTTTCTTACAACTATACCGCGAGAGAGGTGAACAACCGCAGATTCTAGACGTTGCGAAAATTAAAGAAATTCTGCAATTTTTTTTTTTTTTTTTTTTTTGGGTTGGCTATTGAAACAAGGGTGGATATTTTCTTTTCTTTTTTTAGATCGATAAGAATCAGAGTTGAGGTTACAAAATCGGCCTATAATTAAGTCCATTAGAGGTCACGCTGCGATGAAGTTGGACGTTCAAGGAACCACGCCACGCTCGCTCTCCACGCTTCTGTACGGTGTGTTTATGAAGGTAAATTACCCAGACCTGGAGGTGCACCTGACCACCTCGCTACCGAGTCATTAAGTCGTCGGATGATTAATAGCGATACAATGTTCCCCCTCGCGAAATTTAGACAGGCCAATTCGACGGAGTGAACGCGAGCAACACCTGCGAGCACTTTAGTTGTTCAAGTTCAAGTTTCACGGTTTTTCACAGGAATTCTTCACTCCCGGAGGCTGGAAGGGACCGAATGACAAAGTTTATAAATCCGAGAACCTGGAGCTCGGGCAGGGGGCATCAAACTCCCAGGGTCTCACCGCCGTGGCCCCTACAGGGGGTCCGGTCATCCTGACATGTTTATCACACCCGGACTGCGTTATGTGCCTCTCCGACTCGCCCTGGGTTACGTCGAGCCCCGCACCGCATTTATGACGGTTTACGTTACTGGCACACTGCCTTTTCGAAATCTCACCCCTCACGGTCGTCCGGCCCCGCAGTTATAGCGCGAACTTTTTCGCCAGGGGCCCGAGTCGTAAACTTTCAGTGATCAGTGCCGATCGTGGCTCGAAAAAGGCGGAATGAAAATGAAATTCGGTCGATCTTTATCATAGTCTGATTTTTGATGCATGATCCAACGACGGCGGTTGCGTTCTAGCCGTCGGACGTTGATGCGTCCGGACTTTTGTGCACCGAGGACAAGTGCAGCCGGTGCGGCATGGCGGAGGGCCCCGTGTAGAATGCGAGAGCGTTGTTACACGCCCGTGTGTTCGTGTATATTCGTGAATAAACATACGGTTGGAGTGGAGGAATAAAGTGTCAGAGAAGGGAAAATATAATACCCACCACTCGCTGAAACGTATATGTGAGCATTACGTAACGCATTAAGATCGAGGAGATTATAACCGAAGTGCAACAAATATTAGGTTTTATTATTCATTTTATTTCTTATCAAAAACGGTAATCTCTACAAGACACGGGGATAGTTCGTCGTTCTACGTCCCTATGACTCGTTTTTTTTCTCCCTCTCTTCTTTTTTTTCTGTTTCATCTCTCGCGTTCGGACGGACAATCTCATGACTGAGGAAATAAAAAATACCGTCACATGCCGATGATTCCTGCGGAATTATGATCGGGTTTCTGAGAAAAATCGATACTTAGGTTCTCAGAGTTTAGAAGGAAAGAAGTTATCCGTAGGTTTTTAAGGTTTTCAAGAAAACATGATCCGTAGGTTTTGTGCTTGTTTCCTTTTTTTTTTATATTTGAGAAAAACCGCCACGTAGGTTTTCAAGGATTCTAAGAAAAAGCACTACTTAAGGGGTTCTTGAGGTTTTCAAACAAAAACACTGTCTAGGTTTCTTAGGTTTTGAGAAAAACAAAATCGTAGGATTTCAAGAGAAAAAGCTTCGTAGTGATTTTTTTTTTTTTTTTGACGGGCTTAATCAAATGCCGCTAATAGGTTTTCGAAGTTTTTTTCTGAAAAACTGCTTCATACGGTTTCGAGAAAAGACGAGCTCAATATTTTCAAGTTTTTTCAGAGAAAATTACTACGCAGGCTTCAAAGATTTATAAGAAAAACTGCTTCGTAGGTTTTCAAGGTTTATAAGAAGAAGCATTACTTGGGTTTTCAACGTTTTTTCAATAAAAAATTGATGAAACATGGGGTTCTGAGAAAAGCCAATTCTTAAGGTTTCAAGAAAAAAGCTTCCTAGTTGGTTTTTCAAAGGTATAAATGAAAAGCCACTAGGCTTTGCTTCATAGATTTGTAGGATTTTTTAAGAAAAACCGCTACGCAGGTTTCAATGGTTTTTGAGAAAAAATGTGTGACCGGCCTTTAGGTTCTTGAGATAAGAGCCACTTCATAGGTTTTGGAAAAAATTACTCTCACAACTCGTAGAGCTTCAGAAAATGCCTCGTTGTTACTTGAGCTTTCGTTTTCATCGTTAAAAAGAAAAAACTAGCTTCATACGTTTTCGAACAAAAAAAAAAAAAAAAAACGATCTGTAGAGATTCCAATAAAAAAAGATCAGTAGTTTTCCAAAGAAATTGAGAGAAAATCGGGTTTCTAAGAAAAACGCTACTTAGGTTTTCAGGGTTTTCAAAGAGAATACAAAAAAAAAAAAAAAAACACTTCATAGGTTTTTGGGAAAAATGGCTCTCAAGGTTTTGCTTCAAAATCGACGGAGCAAAGTGGAAAAATTCTGACGACGATAATTCCGCGTGTACTTTGTACAGTTTTGAGGAAAAGCCCCGCGGGCTTTGGAGTCGTAGCTGTAATACTGTTATCGCATTTGCATGCGGGAGATTCTCGTCCGTTCTTCAGCGGCGTTTTAACTCACGTGTTCGCGATGCGTGGCCGCGAGATTAATTCCCGTTCAAAACTACGTCTAGCGTGTTTTGCCGTGTGAAAATAACGCAATGTATCTTGAAAGGAGTGGTATAACGCTCTCCATACCCACTGTACCTACGCCGAGTCAAGAGAACGTTTCATGAATTTATTATTCAGAGCTTAAATCAACTCGGGCAGGGTACTCATGCCCGGCACGCACGCGGACTTGTTCAAGAAATTATCAGCTGACTTGGGTTTAAACAGATCCCAGTTTTTAACTTCCCGTGTCTCTGTTTTCAGAGGAAAAAGGAAGTTATTGTGATCACCCCGAAAATGAAAAGTTGAGTTTTCACTAAATCTTCACGTTTCGAGGTCCAAAGAATCACCTACGACTATTTTCAGTTTGACGTCTGGGTGTGTGTGTGTGTGTGCGTGACCACATTTTTGTCCGCGCGATATCTCGAGAACGCGTGGTCGGATTTCGATCAGCTTGGGCTCAATCGACGGGGCTTTTCTTAACTTAGAACTGATTAGATTTTGGCTTCGATCGGATTAGTACTTGTTGAACTATTCAAATAACAAAATTCTAAATAACGCAACAAAAATGACGATATCTTGAGAACGAATCAACGGATTTCAATGAAATTTGGTACCATATGGTTTTTTTGATCGCTGATCACGAATCTGAAGTCAGTTTTGCAAAATTTTCATTTGGCGTATTCGATATGCTGCAAAAAAACTAAAAACATTTGGATTTGGATGAAACTTGGTACTCGTAGGTTTTTTGGGTCACTGATCACGAATCTGAAGTCAGATTTGCGAAATTCAAAATGGCTAATCCAATTTTCCGGGAGAAACACTAGAAACATTCGAAATCTTACGGAAATTGGTACTCGAAGGTTTTTTGAACCGCTGATCAAAAACCTGAGGTCATATTTGCAAATTTCAAAACAGGTGAGAACAAAATAAATAACGGGAAGTTCGAAGGCTGGCTCATAGTCAGTCCAAATCCGCTTGTTCATCATTGATACCCCAAGAAAATATACTCTTGACTTTTCCTGACTAAATTAGAATTCATAATGATTTTTGAGAATAAGTTTTGCTGCTATTTTCATTGACCAAGATTTCCGCGCGGGCAGGAGAAAAAAATCGCTGGAAATCTTTTATTTTGTCTTGTCTCGTATCGCCATAAGATTCCTTGACTTTTCTCTGACCATTTTTAAAATTTCTTGCCTTTTCCGCGAACTTCCGGTTTTTTCTGACCAGTGGCGACCGTATGAATGGATGGAAGTTTAATTTTCATTTTTTTTCTCAATTTATATCTAAGCTATATCGGCCCGCACGGAAAAAAATACATCACAGTATATATGCCAATGTGTATCCCAAAAACTTATATATGAAACATACATTCGTTATGTATCACAATATATCGAATTTGCATGTCATATATATCCAATTGATATATGTGGATGATATATGCTATGGATATATACAACATACATCCAAATTTATATCCTTTTTAAATGTTCGATATACGAGGTGGATACTTCGTTACGCATATAAAATAAATACATGGAGTTCACATATTGTTTATTCGTTCAAATATATCTTTCATACATGCACAAAATACTTAATCTGAAGTATGTTTGCTTATATTTGACATATACGCGGAACAGATTTGTCATATATTCCGGATACATAACTAAAATATCTGGAAATACATCATCACAAAATTCGCGATAGATCGATGCAAGTATTTTTTATACTCAAGAGATACTTTTTTATTATATCTACCTCTATATTTCTGGTATATCTGCCAAATACAATCATCCTACTGTTTGATGAATGCATGGAACTTATATTTTGTTTACTTATCTAAATGCATTTTCAACATCATATCTATTGATTCGAAACTCTATCAGATCTTTGGATACATATTTCAGAGATAATTTCAGAGATAAAATATGCATGAAATATGTATTACAACATATATGTATCGTACATACATAGAATATATAAAATATACATCCCTGTATATATATTTTATAGACTAATAGCGGCAAAAATGGAAGAATTTTAAATATATATGAAATATATGCAGTATATAAAACATATACTCTGTCTTGATATATTTTAAATGTATAAATTTCCGTGCGGGGATCCTGAGGTCGGGGGTAATTATTACTTGTAACACTTTCATTTCAAGTCTTTATCTAATTCCGCGTCCCCGTGTCACGGACCATTCACAACTCCGACGTTACCGAAACATCTGGACCCGAGAGATAACCAGAGTTTTGGAGAGCCTTGGCAGACTTTCTGTCACTTCTTGGAACCATTAATCGCTATGTGGGACACGTGTTACATCTCGTCCCGTTGACACCCAACATTTTTTCATTCGTGTTTCTTTTTATTTTTTTTTTTTATTTCGAGATAGAGAGGAAACAGTTTAAACAAATTCGCCACAAACTCTGTATAAGAACATCGATGTTTGTCTCTTCTATCGAAAATTCAGAATCTTGTTTGAAGCCAGAAGAAAAGCATAAATAGAATGTCCAAATTGTTTCAGAATATTTGGTGATCGTTCGAAATTTGAATTCAGCGGAATTCATGAGGTGAATATATAGTCGAAATTGGGTAAGCTCGTGATATCAAATTTCAAAGTCCTTCACTCAGCTTAAAATGGTTAGATATCAGATAACAGAGAATTTGAGAGCTTAGAATTGAAAAGTATTTTTCGTAAAATAGCTAAGTACTTATCTGAAAATTGCAAAGTACTTCGGCCAGGACCGTTCAAAGTCTGAAAGTACTTTTCTCCAATTCGTCCGAATAACAAAAAAGTACTTCGTTAAAAATCCAAGATCTTTTCAGAATTGCAAATCACTTTGCTTGGAATCGCGAAGTACGTCGCTCAAATATAATAACGAAGTGCTTTTTTTTCGTGTACTTGAATTATATCAACTCTTTCGAAACCATTGAAAATCACAAACCACAATCTTTTTACACCAAAACGCTAGAGGCTTTGCGCGCTTCGCGCGCTCTTTTGATTGTTGATTGTTTTTTATTTTCTATGCTCCGTCTTCGATCAAGCCCAATTCTAAACATGCTGATTGATATGTTTGACACAGAACCCCATTTACAGTTCTTAAATCGCTAAAGCTTTTTACATTTTTAACTGATAGTTATAATAATCTTAAATGAAAAAGTTCTACTTGTGATGGACTCACAGAATACATACGTCCAATACATTTAAAGTTTGATTTTCGACGTTCCCAGTGCTGAACGGTTTTATTGTTGACTTGGTATTTCTTAAAAACGTAATGTAATGGGATTTCTGTATAATAATAATTTTCGGCTAACTTATCGCGTGTATTCAATGAAAAATAGTCTATCAGCATATTTACTTTTTCTAATGCAGATATCATTTCAGTTTGATCACCACCGTCTGAAATAATGATATTTTGTTCATTTGGTAAATATACCAGTAATCGTATGATTGTATGACTTTTATCTTGAAGACGTTTACTTAAAATTCTCCAACATGCTTCTACCGGCCCTACATATCGTGCTTCGACGTAGGCTTTAATTTCATTATGATTGATCATGCTTTCATTCTAAGCGGAATTATCTCCAATATTTATGCTCGCAGCATCGTGTCCTTTATAACAGTATTTGAATAAATATTTTACAGTCTTTATACTTGAAACTACTTCGACGTTTGTATGACAATTAAATATTGTACTTAATTCGGGCGAATACGGTACAACATTGCGATTATCAACTTTAAAACCACCAGGTCGCTCATAAGATTTATCAGAGTTTGTGCGGCGGTAGGTGGGATATCCATCTATGTCAAGTATTGTATGATCTACAAATTCTTTAGGATAATGTTTTGAACATTTGCCATTTATTATACACCAATCACCACACGGTCCGTGAATCATATTTTTCATAACTATATCATGCAGAGTTTTATTTTCTTGTGGATCTGGTATTTCTGCTGATATATAGCGATTAACGATTTCAGATGTTGTAATTTTGCAGTTATGTTTAAGAGTTACTAATAAATGAATGTGAGGCAAACCGCGTTTTTGAAATTCAATTACATATACGTACGCTAAAACTTCTCCGAAGATTTTCTGTCGGACAATCAAATCTATTAAATATTCTTTTTTTAGATGAAAAACTCGTGCACACAAATCCGGTCTATCAGCTTGCTGCTGTCCTGGTAATAAATTTTCGTTCAATTCACGCCATTTCGGATTACACGTCATGGTAATAAAAAGATCTGGCTTTCCATATTTGCGAACAATAGCCATTGAATCTTGATAATGCTGCATCATATTCCGTGGTGACCCAACAAAAGTTGAGGGAAGAACTGTTATTTTTCCTACTTTGGCGTGTGAATCGTGTGCAACGCTTTCTAAATAGTCCCTCAGTCCTTGATATGTTTCTGAACGCAATGTTTTTTGGTTATCAATACAAAATCTTAATCGATCTTGTTCTACTTTTACATAAGTGTCTACAATCCACTGTTGGAATAATCGGCGACCTGATAAAAATATATTGAATTCATTTTCAAGAATAGCTAATCTGTATTTAATATATGCAGATCTGTTTACACGTTTATTTTTAGTCACATTCCGATTGATACGAAGTAAATTAGGATGCCAACCTCTTGTTCCGTATGGGTGGAATAATGGATAAATCCAAGGCTCCACGTTTGGATCTACAGAACTCACGGATTGTAACATCTTAGTATTTTTATTTCGAATAGTAACGTAAGATTCTGGAACATCTCCATTAGCTGTAGTAGAGAAAATAGCCGCAACTTCGTCACATCTTTGAGAATTCTAACGATTGTGATCTTGTCCTGGTTTCAATGTGAAACATAAATGTAATTTCTGGTAAATTTTCGTCCACTGAATTAATGAGTTGTTGATTTTGTATTTCTTCTCTCATCATTCCATAGGATTGTGCGAATATATTATTATCACGGATTAATCTGTCAAGTAATTGCATAGTTTCCATGTCAAGTTCAGAATTATTCTGCAAACGATGATTTAGGGCTTCTTGTGCATCTATAATGAAAAGCTGACCGTAACTTGGGCTTTCGTTATTACCAGGATATAATGCTGTATTTATTTGATAATATATTTTTCCTTGAATTTTAAAACAATACGGACCAGGTCTTTGTTTCTGTAAGTTCACTAAGTTAGCATTAAAAGACGCGAAAGATAAAGAGTTATTATATAGTATCTAATACGTTTAAAGAAACTTCGGATGTGTATTATCAAACAATTTCTTCAATTCACGAGGAGGGTTTGGCAAATTGTCTAAATATACTTCTCCATGAGCACAACAGTCTCCAAATGATAGTTTGTTAGACACTTTTTCCCCTTTAAAATGCTTAGCACCACATTTAGTGCACAAAACATCCATTGGCCCTGTGTAATTGTTGACCATTATTATCATAATTCGTTTTCGTTTTCTTTATGATTTGATACGTATAATCCAAATTAATTACAGATTCATTAC
>JAEUYN010001412.1:0-40990 GCA_018257835.1 Euura lappo
CGTTCATGTGCATCTCACGACTCTCACGTGGCGTCTAAGTGACTTTTAATGCCTTTTCATCAATAAATATTTTTTACGGCACCGGCATTAAAACGGCACTTGACGGCACGAAAAAGAGACGTTTCAAAGATGTCATTAATACAGGGCACGGTCGTATACACAGGTCGAGCAACGGACGTGGTGGGGGTAGCCCCCGTTAGAGGAGTCACGAGTATTTACATTTTTAGCCACTACGGGCCACTGGTATCGAGAGATGTGCGAGAAGCGCATGCGCCGTTGAACCTACCCCACGATCGTGCCCACGATCCCTCGATAGCAGCGACGCATGTGGCGGCGAGCAGAAAGAAAAACCATGCCTGTAACGGAGACTCCTGGCATCACAGCGATGGGTACCCCGTTGCCAGACCTGTGTATACGACCGTGATACAGGGTGATAATTCAGAATTCGTGACGAATCTTCAAGGGTCATTCTTAGGTGTTCGAAGGGCCACTTTACGCATCGAAAACAGGCATAAATAGATATTTATGTGGCATGCGCATAAAGTAACTGTTTATTCGGCAAGGTTATGTTTTTCGTACGAGCCGTTGGTTTTACCTGGCGAGCCGAAAGCGAGCCTTGTAAAGCAACGGCTCGTACGAAAAACATAACCTTGCTGAACAGTTACTCTCTTCCTGCGCCCCATACAATATTTTTTACGAAAAAAGCATTAATAGTCACTTTGACGCCAGTTGAGTTCAGCACGAACTGCGTATAGGAGCTGCTGTAAAAGGTAGTAGAGAGGGGGTAACCAGCGGTATAAAGACTTTATTCCGCAACTTTGACATGCGCACTTCGAACTGCGCATCAAAGTTGCGGAATAAAGACTTTATACCGCAACTTTGAACTTAGCGGTATAAAGTGCCACTTGCCGGAACGAAAACAGGCGTCAAAAAGTGACTTTTTAATGCCTGTGCCGTAAAAAAATAAGTATTCGGCGAGTTCTATATTTTTCGGACGCCCCACGCCAATATATACGAATAGCACTCCACGCCTGGGAAAATCTTACTTCGCCGGCCCTTTTATTTGTAGACCTCTCGAGTCCGCGCATGCGCAGTGGCAGTCAAGTGTCGGATTATTCGACAGTTCCACTTAACCTCAAAACGCGTAGATCATACTCTTGTTATATAAAGTATTGTGTGCAACAAGGAGGCAACGGTCTTTTCGCCTCGCGTATTTGCAATACTCGTCTACGCCTTGTATTGCAGACTGACGCTCTGCATGAAACGACCGAGTTTACCTCCTTGTTACACAATGTACTATTTTTTGTTGAAAATGTATATTTGGCATTCGCCAGGAGAACGACCATCCAGCTTGTGAGATCACTCAAGCCAGACTGTTTCGGAAGGAAAACGTCACAACCGTTGTAGGAGGGAGGAGTCTTTTCCCGGCTTGAGGATGGGGATGACCTTTTGTTTTGCTTGGTGAGTGAATTAAAATTGGCTTTGTTTGCTCTTAATCGTGTATTTAGTCAGAGTTGCCAGTATTAATAAAAATGATCGGAAATGTTTATTTAGTACTGAATATATAATATATTAATAATTTATATTTAATTTGTATTATTATATGATTTAATTGTATGCATTATATAATAAATAATAATATAATTAAATTATTATAATATTTATTATTATTATTAAATTTTAATATAATATTCATAGTGAGAATCTATCACTCAAAGCGTTCAATTTGTGAGGAAGGCGATCAAATCGAGTCAAGGAAACATGTGTTTTACTGTCCGACGTTTCGGCGACAATTCGTTGCCTTCATCAGGGACTTCATGAAAAAGACAAGAAAGAAAAACAAATGGTACAAAAAATATGAAAAAAATGATAACATACAGAACTAGAAGAAAGTTACTTAAGACTAAGGCCTAACACAGCGTACTAACCATAATCGTTATTAACTCATGACCACGCGACGCTAGAAAGAGGTTAGGTAAACAACTAGATCATAATAGTGCAATAGAAACCTGGTCGAAAAGGTCAATCCATTGTAAAAAAGTTGAGGGAATAACCCAAATGTCATACTAAAAACCACTATGGGGAAGTCAAAGATTAAAATTAAAGACATTAGACCGAATGGTGGAGGTTCAACACAGTTAAGGCAAGATGGCTCCATTATAATCTTGTGAAGTTAACCAGGCATGACTGATCATAACACAACACGTAGGACGAACCTAATCGATTCTTGGTCGAATTGATTGTGAGGTATTATTGGAGAAAATTATGAACGGCCGGGAGAATTCAAATCATTGGAACGTAAGGAACTCATTAGATGGGGAACTAGACGAGATTAGGGTGGTTCAAGAACAGCTCTTGGAGCGGAGTCTCTGTAACATGGTGGAATAAGGCTGGTGGAGTTTTTTGGTATCTTCTCTGATGTTGATAGGGTTCGCTTGGAGGTTGATACGTAACATCTCAGATGTGATACCTACGCTTTTGCCAAACCTGTACTTTGTCTAAAATTCTCGCGTTATTCCAATTAAACGAGTGCTTATGTTCAATCTGGTGGTTAGAGACCACGGAGTGGTACTTAGGACTCCTGTCGATATTAGATTGGTGTTCCTTAATTCTAACTCCTAAAGCTCGTTTCGTTTCACCAACATAATAGGACGCTGAACAATTGTCGCACTGTATCTGATATACAACGTTAGTTTGGAGACTTCTGGGTAGTTTATCTTTTCCCTTAGTCACGACGGTACTTAGGTTATTATTAATACGAGGTAACAATTTTATGTGATATTTCTTTAGTGAGCTCTCAAAGCGTTCCGAGAAGCGTTTTACATGAGGTAATGCTAACAACCGTCTCTTGTTAAAGGTAGAATCAGTAGGAATCGAGAAGACTGAGGAATTACCTCGAGGATCTGTTAGGGTAATCCAACTCTCGTTAACAACTTGACTTTCAGTCATTTTTTTAGGGTTTTACCTAAAAATTGAGAGTCAGCTCACTGGACTTTTCGGTTTTAAACTCCCAATTTGAGATTGATCACACTCAAATTTTGAGGGTTTCCTACAAGTAATGAAGGTTAACTAAAATTTCGGGGTAATTCGACTTCGAAATTGGGTATTAACTTTAAACCTATAAGAGTGAAACTCCCAATCAGTTGAGAGGTAATTTATTTGGAAATTTCAAGGGTTAATGTACTGTGTATAACTATAATTTTCAAGCAATTACAATAATTTATGTATAAATTCAATGTTTCAAATATGTCGGAGCGTGACCGGCAGGTACGTTCCCCTGACCCTCCAGTGAGGGTCCCGATATGTCAGACCCAGTTTATCCCCAGTTCAGACGGCACCGGAGACCACGACCGTCCGACACGACGACGGGCTCACTTCTGATCTGCTGAGGCTCATGTGTTTATTGTTATATTACGTGATACTGTCACGCCATCTGACAGATCATCAGCTACACCCTGCTCTATGACAGTGCTTCAATCATCCTACAACAGTATCACGCCGACAAATATTCCCGAAGTATTGCCGGCATAAGTACAATCAAAATATCATCCAGGTGCTTCGCGGACGTACTGCTGGAGCCTTAGCGCAGCGCTTCAGGATGGAAGTTTGGCAAAATGTGATGAGAGGACAATACGACGTTGATCCTCAGATTTTGCTACAATTTCGAGGAATTTGGCCCAATAAGTATGCAGAACTGAATCGAATTACGTAGCTTAAAATTTGCCATTATGCATCAGGTCAAACCTAATGAGAATCTCATTCTTGTAATAAATAGAAGACCAGCTGTAGCGGGAGCAGCCTCAACAACCACCGGAAGAAAAATCACAGCAACGATCACATCAACCACAACCACAACAAGGACATGATCAAGAGCAACGAGAATTCAATCTTAACATAGTGATGCTACTCGCGAAGAATCAACAGACGCAACGGGAGGATCGACAGTTCATACAGCAGATGCTTCAATCGCAGCGAGAGGATCGAAAGTTCATGCAGCAGACGTTGGAGACGCAGCGAGAGGATCGTGAACTCATAGTAGAGCTAGCACGGAGAGTGAAGCACCTGGAAAATGAGAAACGACGCCGACCCGCTCCTGCCCATGTCCGCGTTCGTCGACCTTCCCGCTCTCCCGGTGCCAGCCGCCCTCCCGCTGATGCTCGCTCTCCTGGCGCTGTTCGCTCTCCCGCTGCTAGCTGCTCTCCCACTGCTAGACACCCTCCCGGCGCTGTTCGCTCTCCCACTGATGCTAGCTCTCCTGGCACTGCAGTTGGCACTGTTGGCACTCCCGGTCCCGCTCCAGCTGTAGCGAGGGCGCCGCAAGTAGAAAAGGAACCGATTGCTGAATACACGGAGGACGAAGATGGCTGAATGGTGGGTTACCTGATAAAGAGCGAAGAGATGGATCGTGCGAAGCCGGATAGTTTTTGGGAAGAGATGCGGGCCAACGATCGGGTATGTATGCAGATGCATTTTATTCGATCACTGCAGAGGGGGCTATTTCTAACAATGCTAAATTTTTTTTTGATACATTAAATATTTGAAATTGAATTAGCATAACCATTGGAAGCGAAAACTAAATCGATATCCTCGTCAAAAGCACGTTTTATTCTCGAAGAAGTAGATTTTCCATACATCCCTTAATTTCAGTGCGGGCTATGTAACGAAAGAATGAAGTAAGGAAGAGAGACCGACGGACGGACAGATAGATAGATAACAGTAACAGGTTGAGTGATTCATGTAATTTTGCATGAATATATTCCAAATTTGTTCCAGGTTCTTGCAGAACGTAGTGTATTGAGCTTGAAGCAGCGTTTCCGGGAGTTTGTTTGGCCAAGGGTGCAGTTGGCACGTCGCTATACCGATGAGCCCCCGAGTCTGGAGAAAGTTAGAGGAATTTGGCCCGGATGGCATGCTATCTTTATTCTTCTCAAATAGTTTTGGGTATGAATAATCGATTCGGTTTGATTTACTTTGTGATGAAATGACTCTTATAAAAAATATCTGTACTGATATACTGCAATAAAGATCTGGAGATGATAATCTCAATGAATCTATTAGAAAAGTAGAATGAAAAACAGATTTTTCTCTTACAGGATGTTCCAAACCATTCGAATGTATAATATCGAATGTATAACTCGCATGTCAACCGATCCTTTATGAGGGGATTATCTTTACTTTGATACTGACTAACGCTATCGATACACATCAAATTCTGCAGCAAACGTTTAACCATCTCACAATTGTATCAGAAGTAATTTTTGTGCGTTAATATATCAATTTTTTCTTACCGGCTGTCGAGTTTATCAACGAATAGGATTTATAGTTATTGTTACTATTATCGAACATACATATTTCATATTGTATTTTTGTACGCCTTATTGATATTTGAAAATATATTGTGACCAAACGGTACTTTTGATGATGATTTTTATGCAGATGTATTATTTCTTTAACATTTATCAATTACTCAATGTGATGAAGATTCGTGACGTTTCAATTCTGATTTTATTACATGAAATGAATCAATTTGGGGTCCCAATCATTTTCAACATAAGAATGATCAATTTAGTATAGTGTATATCTTTTTAACATAATTATTGATTGTGTACAAACGGAATCAATACTTTTCTGTACTTGAATTTTATGAAGGTATGAACAAGGACTGTTAAAAATAAAATAATGACTAATTAAAACTAACGAAATTAAAACGTACCATTATTGCGTTAAAAGTGATAAATATTCCACCGCGAAATTGAAAATTATATCATAGTACCTACTGACATTATTCAATTCGATTTGACCCCTCTGATTATTATTTTTAAATATGTACATATATAATAATAATTTCTTTACATCTCTTATATTTTGCATTTTCCTTTTCTTCCTTCTGCTCTGTTATCATCTTGTCCATAACTTTTATATATTCCAATTATGCGCAAACTTTAATATGATAAGATAATGTGGTAGTCGAGTTGAGTGTTTGTTTTTATTAAAAAATTCTAAGCAATGTGTATATGAATTTTTTATTACAATGTAAATGTAATTAAATAAACAATATCAATATTATTATTATTATTATCATTATTATTATTCGATAAGGTAACACAAGGATACACTCAATACTATTCGTAAGTAATGTACAGTAGAATCGAAAAGAATCATTCTATGAGTAAAATTATCATGCCTTTTGGCATCAGGACTCATTATACGCAATTATCAAGTGAAAATATTAAGATTTCAATGTCATCAGGATCATGAAATATAGTTTTCAATTGTACTGAGGCGTATGTTAACTCATTGGTGATAATCTCCAGTCAATGCCGACGACAAGCTTTCAAAATCATTTAAAAACAAATTTCGCGCCAAGCGGTAAAGTGCGGCAACTTGCAATTAGTCCAGGGGACCTCCGCTAAATTTCGCTCTGGCGATCAACCTTGGATGCTGCGGGCATTGAAGTGGGGATAAAGTATACTGATATCTTTCGGTAGAGGAAAGGAACCAGAACAAGGAAAAAATCCGAAAGCAATGCAAGTTGTAACTGGTACGACGCCGTCAGGTTTTTTGCGACGGTTAAGAAAATTAATATTCTTACACGCACATCGAATAAGTGGAAAATAAAAATTGAGGGTAAAGGAAAAAGGAAAGTACAGGGAAAGGGAGGCTGTATCGATTCATCAATTTTCCAATAGGACCTCGTTTCCGGCTTTTTCGTCCATTACTACCGGTAAGCATCTGCTAATTTCTCATCCAGCTCAAGGTTGGCTTGTTTAATTAATTCTTTGCTAACTTTACTCATACAGTCTCACCTTGATAAAGTCAAGAATATGATAAAAAGTAGACTCTGAAGAATTATCAAAGCCGGGATTCCCCGACGAGTGCACGTTTCGAGATAAAATATTCGTAAAAACGGGCCCAATACTTCACGCCTAACAGCGTCATTCGTGGTTTTATATGAATTTTGATCGGCAATTAATGGAGATTCGTGATGACACTTTTTTGGAGGCGCGGGCGGGAATCGTTGAATCAGTTCTGATGAACTTTTCATCAAATTTCAGGAAAACTAATAAATATGGCGAGTTGCAGAGACAATGCGCCACGAAGCGGCTATAATGGGTTTGTGCGTTTTTAAAACTATTTATCAATTTTTTGTTATTGTGTCGCTGATGTTTTCCATGCTTTTACCATGGTTTGAAAATGAATTTCTTCTTCGCTACTTCGACTATTTTTCATTTTTTGTAACAGAAAAATATGAAATAAATAAACAATAAAAGTAACCCGAAAGTATAAAAATAATGAAAATTCAATATTTCAAAAGGACGTGTTTTACCGTTTGCATAATATTCGTTTTTTCATTCAAATTTGTCGCTGTCATACACTCAGTCACTTTGCAAAGTTCAATGACTTGAACTACATATCATCTATTTTCTCCATAGCTCAAATGAGAGCAAAAAGCAGAGCGACAAGGAGAAAAATCTACACGAGCGTCGTGCTTCTTCCAGTCACCAGGGTGAGATGTACAAGATACTGATTCAACACAACTTCACCCTTCCTTATCGAATTCAAAGCTACGCGACCTGGTCTCGCATCAACTTCGAATGGCGTAGCTTCAAGTCTGTCACGTGTCCGGTAAAAATGCATCAGCACGTTCTGTAATCCCATTTCATTCCTGTTAATAGGGGCACAGCTACAGCAGGTTCAACCAGGATTTTCGCTCGCCTTGATACGCCTGGTCAAGGATATGCAGCAGACGCAGCAAGCCGGATAGGATCACGTGGAGAGGTGTGCAGCAGATGCAACGGTAGGATCGTCAGTTCATGCAGAAGATGCACGAAGAGAACCAACGGATGCGGGCTGAGGATCAGCGGCGATTCCAAAACGTAGAGGAAGCGCAGGATGCGGATCATCAGAAGATACAACAGCTCGAGCAGGGGCAGCAGCATATCCAAGAGCGAATGACAGACGTCCAACGGAAAATAGAGCAGATCGAAAACGTAGTACATCTGCCCGTTCCTCGACCCCCCGTGCTCGTGGTGCTGCCTGCGCTGCCGGTCCGAGAGCGAGAGCGCCACCAGAAGCTCATCGTACAAACAAAGCTTACACCGAGAGGAGGAGTATGTCAGAATGGTGCGGTACTTGATAGAGAATAACAAGATCCGTGATGCCAAGTCAGTTGATGTGTGGAAAGAAGCGCGGATCTACTATCCGGTACGTATACTTTTCCGGATAATAATAATAACAATAATGATGATAATATAAGGTGAACGCCTCAATTATTGAACCCTTACAGAGAACTTGAGTTATTATTTTTTTTTTCTGTATAATCAAATGTGTGGCAGAAAATACCGGATTGTTCATTAATTGGGACACGTTTATTATTTGGGCCGCTCAACTTACGCGCTAATAGAATATCGAATCGAACATAATTGAATTCTGAAATTTTCGGGAGAAAAAAGTCTTGAAATGATTAACAAAAGCTCAGATATCGATATTTGAATGGAAAAAAATCATTGAAAAGCTTTGATTTTATGTCGCACGTTTTAAAAATAAAATGGGTAAAAATGGTTTAGATCTAATTCGCATCTCTGGAGATCTAATTTATATCTAAGTTTCAAACCAGTATAATTTAACTAAACCTATATCATCGTCTCGTCAAAAGTATCTGAAACCTTATAATCATTTAAACGACATCGAGAGTTAACTCACAAAATCTAATCGTCATCTACGTAGAGAGAGAGAACTCGCCAAATCACGCCACCATTCCGAAAGTAAACTCAACAAGTCAAAATCCATCGTCAATCAAGTAATCCTAAGCCTAGGAACTTGAAATCAACGTTAATAAGACTGTTAAACGTTCGAACAATACAATAGTTATCAACGTAGAAGAGAATTCGAGTCAACGAAGGAGAAATGGGAATTCTACGACACGTCGGACATCGTACCACGTAACCTCAACAACCATCAGTTGATTTGTGACCATAAGTATGCCAGAAACGCACGTATTTTCAGAAAGCGCCTTAGCTCATCTAGTATGGTACAGGTTTGGTAATCCGAAGTTCGCGGGTTCAATTCCGATTTGTTAGATTTTCACAATTTGTTTTTTTAATTTGTTTTCCTTACTCGTATTAACGATTTCTTATTCTATGATGATAGGGAGTATTTTTTCATCATAGTTATGCAATTAATCAATGTTTTTTCAATTTATTTCCGGAATTGACATTGACATAAAAATTAGATCTACGTAGATCTCTTAAGATCTCATAACATCTACGTAGATTTCATTAGATCTATTCCAAAATTCAGATCTACGTAGGTCGAAAGCAATTAACTCCACATAGAGCTAACCTTTTTTTCCCTCCAGGCACAGTGAAGTTTTGGGGTGCTGACGGGTCAGGAATTTCGTAGTTCTGCCTATCTAACCAGTAGGAAATTATGTCTGCAGGCTTCACGTGAGCCGAGGTGCTCGTGTAATTCCATTTACCGTCTGGTCGTCTGCATACAGATCCTTCGATACTCCCCTGATCGCCAGCTGGATCAGAGACATTTCGTTAGTTAATAATGCAAAAATCACGAGTGACAAAAAACCGACTTCAAAACTAAAGTACTCAACCGATTTTGATGAAATTTATATGGGACCAATCTGAAAGTATACCTTTTCGAATAAAAAAAGAATTTTCCAAATCGGTTTATAAATAACGGAATTCTGAGGTAACAAACATAAAAAAAATGAATAAAAATACAACCGAATTGAGAACCTCCGCCGTTTTTGAAGTCGGTTAAAAATTTCGTCGGAAAGTGACGAGCACAATGGCCAGTTGAATCATTTGTATGTCTTTACGTTTAATCGGCGCGTTTATGTGTCCATGAAACGCGAGAATCGCAATACCGCGAAGGTCCTTGAATGTTGCTTCGAATCCTCCAGAACGCAGTATTCGGAACTCAGTTGGAGTTACAAGTGGATCGGTACCCTCAATACCCACGAAAATATTCGCAGCGGATAGCACAGCAAGGCAAATCACTATTTTCATCGTTGAAGTTTGTCGAGTATATCAAGTCGACTGATGAAGGCACTAAAATGGAGCAGCTTTTATACACAAAGTGTGTGAATGCGCGGGGGAGTTTGGAATCTATCATGGTCAATGATAACTGCTCATAGACCAATCAGAAGGTTCGGAATCGCACGACAAACAGCCGTTATCACGCAGTGGATAACAATAGCTGCTGTGAGCATCCGGTTGTTGGGCACGATTTGCACGACGCGATGCGTTTATGATCAGGAAATAGATTCTGGTTTATTGTAGGTATAAAACAAATACAGAATCGGAATAAGTTCGTAGGAAGAACTTTGAGTGAATCGATAACTTTAGATTTGAATCTTTATTCAAATCGATTTTCAATCAAGTGAATTTTGGGTCCTTATTCGGATACCCTGCATAACCAATATGTTAAATTAATTCTATTTGAATGATAACATTTCGAAGATGTATAATTCTGAACGAGCGTCGTCGGAATGAATGTTCTTATGACACTCCCATGAAAAGGCGAATCGCCTAGTAGTTTAGCGGGACGAAAGCTGCCAAATAAATTTATTTTCACATCATTGATCAATGATCCAAATTGCTGGCGTTGCCATCTCGGAGCCGGAATTACCTCTTCGAGGTAGAAATTTTACACTTTTGAGCGGGCTATACCATTTCTGGACAGAGATTTCCTCATTTCGGAGTGCAAAAATGGTATCACTCGTCCAGAAGAAGGAAATTTCTGCCCGGTGCTGGTATAGCGTACTGAAATGACCTTTTTCTGGCGCGCCATATCATTCTGGGCAAATATTTCCCTATTTTTGGCGCGTCATACCAAATCTGGTCTGAAATTACCTTTCTCTGGGAGTGAAAAACTCCAACCGGGTTCAACTTCCAAGGGTCATGGTTTTTTTAGATTGAAAAAAAATATGGCGTGTGACTAGGGACGATTGTTGATTTGCCACTCGTGTGATTGCTGACAAGCTTCGTACTCGTCTCAATCCCAAAGTTTCGTCCGTCAATTGTTACACGATATACAATTCATCGAATTTCGACGGCGAAAATATCCCAAAGGCACATGATTTTTCCAGCCGCATATTCGATGGCCAATAGTATATTTTTCATTCGTAAATAATAATCGGGGAAGATTGCATCGTGTATTCATTCAGCGGTGGGCCAGACCAGCTTCTTGTTTCAATATGAGAATATACAGACAGGGCCGGCGATCCCCCTATGGTTTTGGTGGAGTACTCCATACCTTAGAATTAAGGAGGCTCTAGCACAAAGGGCCGATTTGTGTGGGGGCTTACGCGAGGGCCTCTATTTTTACAGAAGACCGCAAGTTTGTCATAACACAGTTGCTTCCGATAAAATTATTGTTAATTCTATGAATACATTATTAATTTCGCGCCACTGAATAAAAACCGTGAAAGAAGAATAATTTTACGGTACGATACTGCATACATAAGTATGGCAACACCGCGATTCTCTATCTCACTTTCTCCAGTGCTAGACGGATGGAGGTTCAATTCTCGCGCAGGCGCTCTGCCATCATATTTCGGTCTCGCTGCCGAATTTCTACGCGGTTCCATAACCTCTCTAAATTTCAAATTTTTCGAGACTTTGACATCGAATATCTCATAATATGAGTCGGTGACCCCATACTGTATTATTGTATTTGCAATCCTCGCGATCTAATCAACATTACTATAGTTTTTCGTAAACATCTGTGTAGTAAATGTAGAGATATCAATTGGCCCATGTCTTTCGAGAGGATCCTGCCATAAGGCCCATGTTAAAAATTCCAATTTCAACTATTTTTATCTTGCGTATTTAGTCGGTGACCCGGTCTGAAATCTCGCATACGTGAGAATGGGTGCTTGATTTATAATATACTGAAAATTTATTTTTTTCTGTGCATGACCCGTTCGTGCTAGAGCCTCTTAAGCAGGTATGGAAATCCATACCTCAGAATCTTGGCTCACTTTCCATAAAAATAAAATGTACAAGTGGACGTGGCAACCAATCGCCACGACGATACATTATTCCACAACTTTGTTCCATATCCTGTTTGTTATCAGTTATGTATTCCAAATCAATCCGCGCAAAACACAGAAAGTGATTAAACCGCAGTTTACAGCTACGATTTACAGCAATTCCTATCTGCACGTTCATGTGAATCTCACGACTCTCACGTGGCGTCGAAATGACTTTCAATGCCTTTTCATCGATAAATATTTTTTACGGCACATAGATTAAAACTGCACTTTACGGCACGAAAAGAGACGTTTCAAAGGTGTCATTAATACAGGGTGATAATTCAGAATTCGTGACGAATCTTCGAGGGTCATTGTTAGGTGTTCGAAGTGCCACTTTACGCATCGAAAACAGGCATAAAAAATAAGTATTCGGCGCGTTCTATATTTTTCGGACGCCCCTCCCCCCAATATATACCAATAGCACTCCACGCCTGGGAAAATCCGAGGGAAAATCTTACTTCGCCGGCCCTTTCATTTGTACACCTCTCGAGTCCACGCATGCGCAGTCGCAGTCAAGTGTCGGATTATTCGACAGTTCCACCTAACCTCAAAAAACGTAGATCATAATCTTGTTATATAATAGTATATTTCGATACAAGTGCGAAAGGGTTGTTTTCGCACGAGTATGAGGACAATGTCACGAGTGGAAAAACAACTTTCGCACATGTATCGAACGAAATTTTTTGTAATACGTGCATCAAATGTCCCCCATTTTGTGCCTCTGAAACGTGCTAGAAGTGGTTTTTTACGGAAGGGTTTGAGCAGCGCATGCGCAAATCTTTATTTTAAGTATTTATAACACTCTAGTTCCTCTTATACACGTATTTATAACACTGTAGTAACTTTCTGCTGCGCCTTCGACGCGCCGTCTGGCGGCAGAGAATCAGATCGAAGTCGAGCCAGCTGTCATGTTGGGATTGCGGTTAGCACGTTTTAGAGCCACAAATGGGGGACTTTGATGCACTTTTTACAAAAAATAATATGTGACACACGTGCGAAGACAAGCGGAAAGTTTTGACGGAGGTTATGAAGTTGACTGCACTCGGTTTTGGCTCGTGCTGCGCACTCGCCTCCACCTCGTTCAGTCACCCTCATAACCGTCGTCAAATCTCCGCTTTCTCGCACTTGTATCACAATAGTATATTTTGATACAAGTGCGAAAGGTTTGTTTTGACACGAGTGGGAGGTTTGTCGCGCGAGTGAAGCGAGGCTGACAATCTCACGAGTCGAAGAACAACTTTCGCACATGTATCGAACAACATTTTTCATCACGAACGCACGTAAAGTCCGATTACACGCACGCTTGCGTGCGTAAAATCGAACTTTACGCACGGCGTGCGGAAATATACCATTGTATCACAAACGCCGGTAAAGTCCTATTATACGCACGCTTGCGTGCGAAAAGTCGCGCTTTGCACACGGAGTGAAATAAAGTATTGTGTGCAACAAGGAGGCAACGGTCTTTTCGCCTCGCGTATTTGCAATACTCGTCTACGACTCGTATTGCAGACTTACACTCGGCATGAAAAGACCGAGTTTGCCTCCTTGTTATACAATGTACTATTTTTTGTTGAAAATGTATATTTGGCATTTGCCAGGAGAACGACCATCGAGCTTGTGAGATCACTCAAGCCAGACTGTTTCGCAATGAAAATGTCACAACCGTTGTAGGAGGGAGGGGTCTTTTCACGGCTCGAGGATGGGGATAACCTTTTTTTTTTTGCTTGGTGAGTGAATTAAAATTGGCTTTGTTTTCTCTTAATCGTGTACTTAGCCAGAGCTGCCAGTATTAATAAAAATGATCAAAAAAAGGTTTATTTAGTATTGAATATATAATATTTGTTTGTGTGGCTCTATCGTTCGTCTCTTTACATTATGATGGTGATTATATCGGACTATACGAACCAATTTTTATTTGTTATGCCTCTAACTGTGAAACGGCACTCAATTCGAGTGCATTCAGACCACAGAAAGGCCGAAAAAACTGATTAACAGTTTTTCAAAAATCTTTCGAATAAAAAATTGAATATATAATATATGAATAATTTACATTTAATTTGTATTATTATATGATTTAATTGTATATATTATATAATAAATAATAATATATTTAAATTAAATTAATAATATAATTAAATTATTATAATATTTATTATTATTAATCAATTTTAGTATAATAATTTAAATTCAATTATTTGTATTTTTTAATATTTAATTATTTTTTTATATTTTTTACAATTTTTATATATTTTTATATTTGCTTATATTTACCTATGTTTGACTATATTTGACCTCTAACCTCTAACCTTTAATCTTTAATTTCTAATCTCTAATCTCTAATCTCTAATCTTTAACCTCTGATTCTATTTGACCTTATCTGACCATATCTGACCATATCTGACCATATCTGACGACCTACCCTTACGGAAAAAACACTTAATTTTTTAGTGTTAAGGGGTTTTGAGGACCACGTGACCACAGCGAAATTGCGAGCTCAGCGTCTCTCGCGCGAAGCCTCTGAACTGCACCAGCAACTACGTTTATAGTAAACTTTACATGTCCGTGGTTACGTGTGGTAGTGATGATGCGAAGCTGTCGCTTCATGATATTCTCGCCGTTTCTCGTCGCGATTATTTTTTAGATCAATTCGAGAGTGACATCACAAGTTTCGTGAAGATAGCAGCCGCCGCGCGCTGGTTCGTTTACCATCGTTTGTCAAGTGGAAATGCCGGAAATGCCATAATACTTTTCTCGTATCGGTGTATAGTCAATATGGCGGCGACAGCTGATTTTTGCTGCTTTTTCGAAATAAATCGTTTATTAATTCGGGTTGCTCTGATTTATCTTCTAGGGACCAGCGCGCGGTGTCTGAAAAAATTAGAAATAATCTAAAACTAATTCTAAGATAATCAGTGACTCCATCGAGACGGGAAACGGCGAGAAAATAAAATGGTACTCGGTTGGTAAAACAGACATGACCCTCAAAAGGCCTTAACTCTCATAATTCAGTGTTAACGCCGAATTTTGGGTGTTTGAGGGTACACTCTTAAATTTTTGGTGCGAAACTCCCAATTTGAGAGCCAACTCTAAAATTTCGGGGTTGAACGGTCAATTTGAGGGTCAACACTGGAATTTTGGGTGTTCAACTTTTAATGTAAGTGTCAACACTCAATTTTTAGATCTTAAGCTCCCAATTAAAGAGTCAACACTCGAATCAATCTTAGGTGTCATTAAACTCTCGATCCCAGCGTTAACACTGGATTTTCAGTGAATTTTTTAGGGTTTTACCTCAAAATTGAGAGTCAGGTCATTGAACTTTTCGGTTTTAAACTCCCAATTTGAGATTGATCACACTCAAATTTTGAGGGTTTCCTACAAGTATTGAAGGTTAACTAAAATTTTTGGGGTAATTCGACCTCGAAATTGGGTATTAATTGCATGCTGGACTCAATCTTTTCCGTATTTAAAAAATAATGAAGCCTGATATGAACGGGGGGGTGTTTAATGGGTTCCTTAGAGTAAAATAAGCCGTTTTTGTGTTGCGAAGCGTGAGACCGTCACTTGTTTTCACTGATATCACCGACTACGCATCACAAGGGCGAAAACGAATGATTTGGCACCCTCGTCAATATAATTCCACTCACATATATCGCAACTCTTGTTCATTTCAAGTGATTTCATCAAACGATTAAGCCGTAGAATTGTTCCCAGAAAAAGACTAAAATTGTCGGCATGAAGAAGTGGCCGCGGCCATGTTGGATCGTTTCGCGTTGAGTGTCGGGCCGAGCAGCGCTTTGAGACGCGCGGGCGCAACGGAAACCAAACTGTAAGGGAATAACGCTCACTGCGCCACTGCGGTGATGTGGGTTCCGAAGAAAGAAATAGGTAACTCGAATCGGAATCGTTGTCTCTGTCTACGATGTACCGTGTACGCGCCGGACAGTCCGTATAATAGTATATTATGTGCCGAACAGTTACTTTACGGGTGCGCCCCATACGATATTTTTTCCGGCAAAGGCATGAACAGTCACTTTGACGCCAGTTGAGGTCCACATTTCGACCTCCGCATCATCTGCCATCTAATACTTTTGTATGGCAGCTCTGAGATGCGCAGTTCGTACCGCGCAACAAAAGTCAGGAACTGCGCGTCACAACTACTCAAAAAAATTTTTTCGGCTAGCCATAAAAAGAGCCACTGTATGGGCCGAAAACAGGCGTCGAAAAGTGACTTGTTCATGCCTGTGCCGGAAAAAAATGTATTCTCACTCGCGATGCGGGAGAGACTGTGTAGTGGTTACCTAATCAATAATAGTATATTATGTACCTAGGGCGTAAAATGCGGTTTTACACCCGAGTGTCGATCGCCGCGCCCTCGGGCCGGCGGAGCCGGCCCGAGGGTTGCGCCGATCACACGAGGGGTAAATCGTACGCCCGTGGTGCATACGCTATTTTTCGCCACAGTGTGCGTAAAATGCGTACCGCACCTCAGTAATGTAGTCCCGTAAAAAACATCATATAATTACATAAAGATCTGAAAAAAACCAAGTTGTGACAGACCACTGTGCGTGACGGCGGGGTCCAGGGGCGAAGCCCTCGTGGGGTTCGGGGCAAAGCCCCCGACCCAAAGCACATTCTGACATCAAATTTCTCTTAAGCAAAATTACGCAACAATGTTATACAAATTTAATTTAATTTGAGTCATTAATGTCTATCACAATATTGGACAAAGGAGGAAAGTACAAAATTGGCAAAGAGAAACTAGTAGACACAACACACAAAATTACACAAATTGAATCACAACAATAATGAGTGTAATAAATTAACGAGAGCAAAAATGAAGCCAAAAAAGAGAAAAAAAAAAATCATGCCGAATAATGAAAATCGAGGTCCGCTATTAATATATTGTCTTATGTCTTGGAGTTCTGTCATAAAAGGTCTATCTGAAAACGTTTTGACAAAACAAGTCAAGTCCTATGCTTAACGTAGGAGTCAGGTTGTCTTGCCAAAACGTTTTCAGATAGAGCTTTTATGACAGAACTCCAAGACATAAGACAATATTAATAGCACCTGTTGAAATAATCATAGTAATAATAACAACAATAATAATAAAAGTAAAAATATTAACATCAAATCTTCACAAATAATAGGGAAATCCATTGTAGGAAGAAAGGAACCGAATTCGAGATTTTCGATTTTACGCACACTGTGGTATAAAACAGCATTTTACACCCCGATATCGAATCGTAAAAACGCATTTTACGCACACTGTGGCGAAGAACACACATGTTCACTCTTTTACTTGGTTTTATTGTTATTAACCGTCATTAATTGCGTCACAAATCCTTACGTTTAGAAGCGTGGCGTTCTTAGGAGCCATCTTGGCAAAGTCTACCGGACGCTGCCGGGTGGCTTGCGCATGCGCGCTTAAGTCCCAGTTTGAATGAAAAAGAGGGGGTATACCCGACAGAGACAACAATGTACCTTCGAATCATCTTTGGGAATGATAATAGTTATAACAATGAATTATTATTGTTATTATTATTATCATTATAATAATAATAATAATTTCCAAAATAATAATAATAATAATATATTGTAAGGTGAGAGAACTGATACAGAAATACAGGACTCTAACTCTAAACACGTCTATCCCGTACGACAGTCCGAAGCCAACTGTCCTAATCTCTGCTGTCTGCAATGAGGTGAAGAAAGGGCTCCGTACAGCGGTAACAACACTGCCAGCACCGGGACTTTGTTTCTCTCCTTACACGGCCTCTCCTGACACTGCGGCGTCCACGACCGCTTTTTCAAATATGATCCTGAGATGTCAGTTATGGAAGACGTCACAGGTGACCCTCAGAAGCTGCCACTTGCAGTGTGTATCTCAAGTCCCGACTGAGTGATTTGAGACGAATATCCCCGGAACGCCAGCGAACCTTTCCAGCGATCACGGCAGCAATCCGGAATCAGCGAATCTGCTGGTAGTTGACAGATCAACTGGAGACTGTTATCTGCATACCAGATGGCCTAGAACTCAAAAGCCACAAAGTTGCCTCGGAGTCCGCAACCTGGAGACTAACATCAGTTAGCTGGATGACTTTGCGGACATCATCTGCGAATTAGATGATCCCAAACCATTCAACCGCGTACAAGACGACCTGGTGTCCATCAACCACGAGCCACCTGCGAGCCAAACGACCTGGAGACCGTCATCCCGCTAACATACGTAACCAGATCTATTTGGTCATTAACAACTTTCCTGTTAAAGGAAACGGCACCTTGAGTTCAGGACCTTTTTTCGACGTTCATAATAACAACAGTTCAAATGCAAGCAGAAGTAGTGCTCTATTTAGCGAAACGATTAAACAATATTGGGATTGATATTCTGGATGAGATGATCACATTTATCAATTTCGTCAGTTCATATTTCATGATAACTGATTTTCAGACTCCCAAATCTATTAGGTGCGTGAACTATTTGAATTTCTATTGATGATTTGATTTTTAGTGTCAAGAATCTAGCTGAAATTCCAAGCCCTTCCTGAATTTGCAGGATTTTCAATAATCTGTGTCAGAGCCTCAAGATCAGCCTGCTTAGAGAATCAGCGTTGAGTCAAAAAGCAAGGTTCACGTGTCACATACAACAAATTTGATTGAACAATTTATGAGATGAATCTTTGACAAACGACTCATGCATAAACCCGTCAGCCGATTGAGAGCCCTTTGACACGTTTGACGGCGATCACAACCAAGATCACGATTTTTTCTCATCGCAGCGTACTGGATAACTTGATTTTAGCGCTAATGGTATTTTCCACAGTATGGTTCCAATTGCTTCTTAGATCCCAAAAATATGCACTTTGGTTTCGTTTTTGTTTTCAACGTTGTGTCTATCCAATCGGAGTGAACGCGAATTAGCGATCACAATTCATCTCAAATCGAGGGGACGCCCACCGAAGAGTCGACATGAGTAAACGTGAAAGGCTCACCCCCATGATTAGAAATCAAAAGCGTGATCCCTGTAAAACCATAACAACAATGATATTCTCAGATCTCAGCACATGTTTCAAAATTCCCAAGTCAAACTGAAACACAGGTAAAGCATCCGAAATTGCAAGTATTCTGATCAGTGATTAACCAACAAAATTGCAACTTGTGCACAACCCTCCTTCAACTAAACAGATGTAACTTTCAATACAATACTTCTGTATGAATGTACAACGAAAACGTGATTATTCCTTTCGAAGCCAATCCAGAAACCAAAAAACTTTGGCAAAAACATCATATCAGCTCCAGTCAGAATCACTGAAGCTACACCGATCAGAGCCAGTAACGAAAAGCTAGGCGAGGGTGCCATTTCAGCGAAATCCCTAGTCGCGAACCGCCACGAACTCGCATACGTGACAACCATTAACACCAAACGAACATCTGTTGAGACAAAGAGACCAGCGATGACTTCAGCAGAAGTCTACGAACTCAAGGACAAACATCACATATCCAATCACGAAGTCGTCACGAATTCATAATTGACACAAGAAAAATTGACACGCAAGACGATCCTCTAGCAACGGCTCCTGGTCATGACTTTCAATGCCTAGTAATCCTAAAGAAAAGCTTAAGATTCAAATACTACACCAGAGAGGGTGCAACCTGATCTAGGCTGCCCATGATCAGCCAGCCCTTGAACCTTCAGTCTTTCTGTGCCCAAACAGATATTATTCAATTCGATTTTCAGGATATTTACAATAAACTTTCTCTTTTCGTTGGAGACAAAGAAACAAGAAGTCGAAAAGAAGCAGTTGTAGACCTAGCAGCTGGACGCACTAATTCCATCTACCTTGCGATCTTGGAGCGATATTCAGCCAAGGCAAAATAGGAAAAGATCTCCTGTCATATTCGCATCGGAACCTTCAGAGAGAGCAGCTATTAGCTCATTAACCACCTTCAACACTTACATCGACGGCCTTGAAATGCCATTCATGTCAACAATTCGGCCAACGGTAACATATTGCCAGCCCTCGACTGAGCTCACACATGGAGGTACAGAAGTCGTACCAGAATCACTCATTGTTTAAATTCACGGCTTTATATCAAAGCAGACGCTTACAGCGAGCCTGCTGTTCCACCGACAGAGGCCCAAAGTTTGCATGTCTATCCATACCAGCAGAGGCACAAAGTTAGCTTGCTGTTCCACTGACAGAGGCCCCAAGTTTGCATGTCAATCCACAACAGCAGAAGCACAGTGTTATCTTGCTGTTCCGCTGACAGAGGCACAAAGTTTGCATGTCCAGTCTTCTTTCCGTCGTACGGGATTCCACGGGATTTAAACAATTCTGATTACGCGACGTAGGCTCGGCCGTTCCTGACCATGATTCATCACTCATTCGCATTACTCGATTTAGTACGTCTGACAATGAGTAAAAATAAAAAAATCATTGAACAATCAGCCGCGCGATACATCGGGCATTGAAGGTCAATCCCACTTCTGATGTAAGGTGAGAGAACTGATACAGAAATACAGGACTCTAACTCTATAACACGTCTATCCCGTACGACAGTCCGAAGCCAACTGTCCTAATCTCTGCTGTCTGCAATGAGGTAAACAAAGGGCTCCGTACAGCGGTAACAACGCTGCCAGCACCGGGACTATGTTTCTCTCCTTACAATATAATAATTATTATTATAATTATCATGATGGTGATTGTCGGACTATGCGGACCAATTTCGTTATGCCTCTAACTGGCACAATTATTATAATCATTATTATCATTATTATTATTATTATAAATAATAATTATTGTAATTGAAAAAAATGTACTCGAGAGTGGTGAAATTTGTAGATGGAAATGAAAACGTGTGCGCCATTTTTTTTCTTCTCTTGAAAATGTGAAAATCGGAATTTCCATTTTTTCCAAAATAATAATAAAAATAATTATTATTATTATATATTATAAATAATTATCATTATAGTTGAAAAAAATTTACTCGAAAGTGGTGAAATTTGTAAATGGAAATGAAAACGTATGCTCCATTTTTCTTCATTTTCCGCAAACACTCTAAAATCCTGCGAAATTACGCACAGAATAATCAAAATTCCGGATCTTTTGAGAAATTTTCAACTTTCATCATGAAAGAATTATACAAGGCAGAGTTGTAAAGTCGTATATACGCCATTTATTATTATTGTTATTATTATTACTATTACTATTATTATTATTATTTTAGAAAAAATTAAAATTCCGATTTTCAAAACATGTTCAATATTAAAAAATAATAATAATAATAATAATAATAAACGGCGTATACGACTTTACACCTCTGTCTTGTCTAATTTTTTTATGATGATGCTTGAAAATTTCTCAAAAGATCCGGAATTTTGATTATTCTGTGCGTTTCGCAGAATCCCAGAGTGTTGGTAGGTAAAAAAAAAAAAAAAAATGGCGCATACATTTTAATTTACATTTACAAATTTCACCACTTTGGGGTAAATTTTTTCCAATTATAATAATAATAATTATTATCATGACAATAATTTTTTTAATTATTGTCATAATGATAAATATTATTATAATTGAAAAAAAATCAAACTATTATTATTATATTTTGTATTTGTACTTATTGCTCTTCAGGCTTGCCTTTCGGCGTCAGCCCTCATCTTTTCCCTTCCTCACAGTTTTCATTTTACATTTTACATTTTACATTCTTATATACTAATAATAATATCTCGTTTATCTGGTACATCATTCCATGCCTCATTCCATACTTCATTTCTATCTCATTCCCCTGCCTCCCGAGTCCTCCCCTCCCCTGTCTCCCTCACGCTTCCCTTATGGAAAAAAACTATTGAGAATCACTCAGAAAACTATTGACCAAAATATTCGAAAACTACTGAGAAACTACTCAGAACTTATAGGAAAACTACTGAAAAACTACTGAGAAACTGTTGAAAAAACTATTGGGAACTACTGAAAGAACTATTGACCATTAGCATAGCACTTGTCAGTAGTAAATTGGACCTCACTACTGGTGAAACTAGTAGTTCCCACCAGTAGTGCTGCTCAATAGTTTCCACCAGTAGTGCTGCCAATAGTTTCCACCGGTAGTGCTACTCAATAGTTTCCACCGGTAGTGCTGCTCAATAGTTTTCACGAGTAGTACGGTTCAATAGTTCCTAAGACAGAACTATTGAACGATACTACTCGTCGAAACTATTGAGCAACACTACTGATGGACCGAACTATTGAGCAGCACTACTGGAGGAAACGATTAAATAGCGCCGCACATAGAAATTATTGGATAGACCATCCAATAACATTCTACGCACACCTATGAATCAAATAGAAAATCACACAAAAAATAGGTATTTCAATAAATATAGTAAACAATATATCAACTAAAAACTGCATCTTGTCAAAACATTTCTGATTTGATGAATTCTGATGATCATTCAATAAAGGTACCCAAGTAAAGGTACCTGGGAAATAATGATCATATCTGACCTAGTCTCATCAGATATGGTCAGATCTGTAGCTTTCTCAATTATTATCCAAATATATTTTTGTCAAAATTTTTACAATTTATTCCATTATACATTATGCAACAGATTATACATATACATTTGGATATCCATCTGATACAATCAGTAACAACTAACAACATTATAATCACGCATAAGTAAACAAAATTATCCAAATCTTATTTCATAAATCATAATTTAAGATGATAAAATGTATAATGAAACCCTTCAGAGGGGTTGAGTGAAAGATTTTGTCGAAAAGGTTGTTTATTATGGAATACAGTTGTACTGTGAAAGGTAAAATCATCAAAAGTAGGCGTCGGACCTCTCCGCCAATCCTGATGCTGAACCTCGCAAACCTCACCGGAGGGCTTTGAAAGGGTTCGCCCAAGATTCTTCGCGTCTCAAATTGATCGCCGGATTCAACAAAATTATAAACCAGTCCATATTACCATTATATGTATAAGAAATGACACATGGTTTAGTAGATCTGACTACTTATACGTCAACCATGTCCTACAAGAAATTGCTCTTTGGCCAAGTTTTACTAGACTACTAGAGTATCTTCCCTACCAGTAGATTTATAGATTCTGCTCTGAGAATACGGAATAGAACAGCTATGTCGTGCGCTACAGAGAACATATCGGTTTCTTGCATGATAAATAGTCATCTTTTCAAAAGGAGAAGGTTGTGTACTGTCGTTCCAGTAACATCAAGAATAGTCTCCTTATGACGCACCCTGGCTAGCTCCTTTTCCTGTACTCGTCTGCCACTGAGATAGAAATAGAAAATCTATCAAAACATGTTCTTGCGCGTGTTGCAAACTTACAATTAGATTGACAATAAATACGTACTCCGATCAAAGTCTTTGTGTCCTTCCTTCCAGGAGGCCAGCCGTTGACTGACGGAGATCCTTTCGCCCGTAGAACATACATGTCGTACAGGTGTGTAGCGACTGAAATCATTGTAGATATACCGGTGAGAGAATATTCATGACTAGCTGTGCATTTCATTGTAAACGATCCGAATAATTGACGGAGAAGATCATAATAATCGGTAGATAATTGTATCAATGATTGCTATTTGGACTGCGGTGGAAGCAGCTTCTACGCTCACATTAAACGGGTTGTTCTATACTTGAAAAGTCAATGTCAGGGAGATAGTCTCCAGTCAAATAGATATTTCACGCGAATCGCTTGTCTGATACACTTTGGATAGCGAAAAAGGATAGCGATGGATCGGGGTTATAGGTTAGGTTCGTAGCACGTTGTAGAATGCGGAATGTCACACTATGTCAGGGCACAGAAATACTATTTGAGAATCTCGTAGATGAACTGTGTGGATGATAGACGATTACTTACCTTATAGTCGAGCTCGCATCAAAACCTGAGCAAAATTGTTTAACCCAGACGCACGGCGATATACTTATCCACAGCACTTGACACATTAAGACAATATGGCCGATGCGTCCCTGACTGCCTAGCAGTGCCTGAGTCCCCACGATATCGGTCCCCCGCGCACGCGCAACAGTGGACCCATATTCGATGCTCGGGTCCTCGTGAAGAGCCTCTTATCAATTTGGATTTGTTTTTTTTTTTGATAATGAAACTATAAAGAAAATTCGATTTTTCGAAAAAATATTCTCTTCCAATTGTACAATTGTGTGCCCGAAAAAGAATCGTGCCTCTACGATCAGACCATATTTTAACAGATTCCACTGAATCTTATCAAATCCTACAAAATTTTATCTTTATTTCACGTGTATCAAATAATTTCGTGCATGATTCACAATCAGCCAAATCCCTATGAAATTTTAAATAATAATTATTTTTTAATTATGTATGATTTTATAAAATTTTACCGCAGCTCGGATAAAATTACGTACAAAATCATACAAAATTAAGGAACACATTATTTAATATAAATTTCTGAACTCAGAAAAGACTTGATGCAAATTGATAAAATTATACGTCATTTATTGAGTCTGAATATAAAATAAAAATTGTAGAAAATTTTCAAACTTGCCAATGGTATACGTCTTCAATAGGTGATAAAAATCAGTAGTTTCTACAGTAGTGGTTCAATGGGATCCGTTCACTACTGAAGAAATTACCGGAACCAATAGTAAGTATCTTCAGTAGTTCAAATTGAGTCAATGGTTTCATCCTCCACTACTGGAAGGATCACTGGAACCAATAGTAAACGTCTTCAATAGTTTAAATTGAGTAAATAGTTTTATCCTTCACTACTGGAATGATCACTGAAACCAATAGTCAACGGCTTCAGTAGTTCCCTGTGATTGCACAGGTCTAATAGTTACCCCATAGTCACTACTGACTGAACTATTGAATATCCACTCAAACTATTAAAATTTTCGAAGAACTACTGAGTGCCTCAATAGTTTTGTCAGCTACTACTGAGAGCTCCAATAGTTTTTTTTCATAAGGGTTTGTAGCTAGGATCTTTCTCTTTCCTTCTTCCAATTCTTCTTCCTCCTTACTCAATTCCGCCTTTTTTCGCTCCAGATCCTCTCGCCATCTCCCCACCCCCTCTCTCCTAATTTCTGTTCGTCCCCCCTCTTCCGTGCGTCCCCCCTATACCGATATATCGTTCTATATTATATAAAGACTAGGGGGGCTTTGCCCCCCTGCGCGCTTTGCGCGCCAACCCCCCATCAGGTTGATATTATGCAAGATCGTTCTAGATAGGGAAAAGAAGATGAAAAAAAAATTGAAAAATGTATATGGAATGAAAAAAGAGTGATTTTATTTTCAAATGCGCCACACTGTGTGCTACGCACGCAAAATAGGATAGGCTTGAACGGGGTTTCTAAGGGATTCTTTATATGAACGGGGTTCACATAGAGGTTCTGAGGTGTTCTTGAAATGTACAGGGTTGACATAGGGGTTCTGAGGTATTCTTGACATGTACGGGGTTCACATGGGGGTTCCGAGGGTTTTTTGACATGTACAGAGTTTACATAGGGGTTCGAAGGTATTCTGGACATGTACGGGGTTCACATGGAGGTTCTGAGGCATTTTTGACATGTACGGGGTCCACATGGGGGTTCTGAGGGATTCCTGACATCTACGGGGCTCACATGAGGGTTTTGAGGGATTCTTGACACCTACGGGGTTCACATGAGGGTTTTGAGGGATTCTTGACACCTACGGGGTTCTCATGGGGGTTTTGAAGGATTGAAATCCTGTCATGTCTTTGATTTACTTCGGGTATTTCCGGAATACTTCGGGTATTTCCAGAAGACTTCGGCCGTTTCCGGAAGACTTCGGGCATTTCCGGAAGACTTCGGGTATTTTCGGAAGACTTCGGCCATTTCCGTAAGACTTCGGCCATTTCCGAAAAGTGAGGACGGGGTAGGGGTAAGGGATTCTGGGTAATCTGTGGGAATTCTGGGTAATCCGTGAGAATTCGAGGTGGGTGGTCCTCGATGGCAGCGGCGATATATCTTCATAATATAGGACGATATCGCCGCCACCGCCGCCGCCGCCGTGTCAAGATTTCGAAGGTCGACGACGACGACGACCCCCCCTCTGCGGCACTGTCCGTCACCGCTCTATATTATGTGTATAAAGTATCGTTCTATAGTCCAGAGGTCTTCCGGAAATACTCGAAGTCTTCCGGAAATACCCGAAGTCTTCCGGAAATACCCGAAGTATTCCGGAAGTATTTCGGAAAGCACCCGAAGTAAATTAAAGACATGACAGGATTTCAATCAGAATATTATCGTTTCCACACCACTATAAGTGATATGTATAATGTAGTAGATAATTCGGCGCGTTTTTTTCATAGTGGTATCCCACGCTGTTCGGGATTATGAATTTTGAGGTAAATATTTTTATTTTCTGGAATACCTCAAAATCCCCACGTGAACCCCGTACATATTAAGAATCCCTCAGAACCCCTATGTCAACTGTCAAATATGGGGAATAATTTATTGTTTAACGGAGTTAAGAAAGATCGAAAGTGGACTATAATTAGGGTATGAGGTCTTGTAATGAATAACGGAACGCTGACGGAATATGGATAGATATTCGGACCATATAAGGTCGGCAATTTATTTATTGAAGAAGAATTTGATTGCATGAGGAAAAAGCGATAGATTAGTGAAGAGAGAAAAAAACTCATGAATGACTAAAATTATGGCTCAAATAACAGAGAAAAGGTGTAAAGTTACAATTAAAATACGCTCACATTCCCATTCACACACGCACGCATACTACACATTAAAATAGTTCGGTTTAAGATCGTTCCCAAAAATTATCGAATCCATTTCACAGAAAAATGTCACCGTTGATGGTCTACGAAGATTATGGATGGTGAGACATATTATTAATCACGACGAAGAAAAGGCCACAAGGTGTTCATAATCACAAAATATCAAATTAAAACAGACGAAAGAAATAGTTGGTGAGAAAGGCGACTGGGAGAGACGTTTGCACTTCACTGTGTTTTTTGGGTGTTAATTCACGATGTGAAATGCGTAAAGTTCTTGATATGATCCTCCGAATCGTAGCCCATGGCACGGATATCGTTATAATTCCGGATCTGGGTGGCAACAGCCCGTCGGGTTTGTCAGAATACGTTTTCCCACTAGTGTCGACGTGTCGTACGTCGCCTTCTGCCTTATTGAGATTATTGGCACGACGATTAGCACACCGATTGTCTCCCTTCGTCTGTGTTCGGATGTGCTCGGATCGGGAACCTTAAATCCTTCGTTGTGGTCAGTCCGAATGAACACGTGTGACCGTTACACAACCCTGTACATTTCAAGAATACCTCAGAACCCCTATGTGAACCCGGTTCATATACATAGAGAATCCCTTAGAAACCCCGTAGAAGCTTATCCTATTTTGCGTGCGTAGCATACATCGTGGCGACTTTGAAAAAAAAATCACTACTTTTTCATTCCATATACATTTTTTAATTATTTTTTCAACTTTTTTTTCACTATCTAGAACGATATTGAATAATATCAACCTGAATCGGGGGGCTGGCGCGCGTATTTCGTCTTACTCTTCTCTTTCTTCATCCCTCAGTTCATCATCATCATCTTCATTTTCTTCTTCCTCTTCTGTAGATCGCAATGATCGGGTAGTGTTCTAATTGATAATCAACCATGAACAAAGTTGAACTATTTCACTACTGCGATCAACTTTTCATCAATTGGGACTTCAAAACTTCATTTAAGTTCGATACGGCAGCTAAAATAGGTAAATATTATTCACTAAGTTTTTGTAAAATGCGTACGCGCCAATTGCAATAATCGCCAATCCAATCTTAAAAGAGCCGTGACCGCTCGAACTCGAAAACTCGCACCGATTGTTGTCGCATTCTCTTCGCGCCGATTGGTTGGTTCGATTCGAGACTCGAGGTCGTATATCGAGATATTGCTGGTCGTTTCCCGCGCGTCATTTGTAGTTTCGTTGACTCGCCTGTCATTCTTTTGGATGTCAGTGGCGATCAAGCAAAGGGTTATACGAGGTTTCGTGTTCGGGATATTCATTCAAAATTGTAGGACGTTCGGATAGATAAGGATTCAATTCGCATCGTGTTATGTTCATGATCTTCGTCTTACGGTATTGATTGCTGAAATATATTGGCTTTCTTGATTTTTTCAACTCAAAAAAACGAAAGAAGTTGGCTCTCGTGTACGACTGACAGATTCGAGGGTTAAAGTGCATCTATTCGTGATTAAGGTTTGATTCTTCATCGAACACGGGAAATAACGGTCGGTTTCGTATCATTATCAAGGCCTGAGACGTCAATTCGTAATCAGATTCTTCAGCACGGAAAAATTAACCCTGTGAAATTAGTAATTTTTCAATTCTTAGGTTCGAATTGAAAACGATTTCTGCATCGTCGTTCGTGGTTCGTGCGAATGATCTCCATAAGTGCCCAGAGGAAGACAACAAGCAAGTCGTAACAGAAAAATAGTAGGGCGTGGAAATTTTCGATTTTTTAAATTATTCGTTGCGAATCAAATAGTAAAATTCAATTTGAAGATCGAATCAAATTATTCGAAACTTTCAGTGATTAGACGAGTTCGAATATTCGAATAATTTGATTCTACTGACGAAAAATTCGAAGCTTCCAGAAAATGAGGATGTTCCGGATAATTACGACTCTTTATAGACAATCGTATATATTTTTTACAAATGATTCCGAGTTTTCAGACTCTTTGTATTTCACTCGGATAATGGATATATGAGGAATATTCTTCATCACTCATAAACATTGGTGATAACGATGATGACGACGAATTCATTTCATGAATCTAAAACTTAGGTCAAAACAACACGACGTTCGGATGAATAAATAAGTATTCATATTCGCAACGATTTGTGTTCATGATCTTCATCGTACGGTTCGGATAGCTGAAATATATTGGCCTTCTTGGTTCTTCAGGTCAACGGAAGAAGTTAGATCTCGCGTACGACTGACAGACAGATTCGAGGGTTAAAAGTGCATTCGTCCCTGATTGAAGTTTAATTCTTCATCGAAGACGGGGAAAATAGGTCGGTTACGTACCACATTCAAGGCCTGAGACGTCAATTTGTGAGCATAGGTATTCTTTAGCACGGAAAAATTAACATTGTGAAATGAGTGATTTTTAGATTTTTTAGGTTTCAATTGAAAATGATTTCTGGATCGTCGTTCGTGGTTCGTACGAATGACCTACAGAAATGGGCACGACGAGTCGTGACAGAAAAATAGCAGGGCTCTGCGAGTGTTCAATTATTCGTCGCGAATCTGATAGTGAAATTCAATTTGAACATCTATTCAAATTATTAGGAACTTTGAATGATTTGAATAGTTCCAATATGCGAAATATTTGATTCTCAGATTCGAAGGATAGCATCGCATTCGTTCGTGATTAAGGTTTGATTCTACATCGAACACGGGGAATGAAGGTCGGTTTCGTATCATTATTAAAGCCTGGACGTCAATTCGTGATCAGATTCTTGAGCACGGAAAAATCAGCGTTGTGAAATTAGTAATTTTTCGATTTTTAGGTCTGAATTGAAAGTGATTTCTGGATCGTCGTTTGTGGTACGTTCGACTGATTCACAGAAGTGGCCAGAGGAAGCCAACAAGCAATTGTCGTAACAGAAAATAGTAGGGCTGTGCAAATGTTCGATTTTTCAAATAATTCGTTGCGAATAAAATAGGAAAATTCAATTTGAAGATCGAATCGAATTATTCGAAACTTTGAATGATTCGAATTGTCCAAATTTCGAATAATTTGATTCTACTGAATAATAATTCAAAGCTTCCAGGAAATGAGGATGTTCCGGATAATTGCGACTCTTTAGAGAAAGTCGCATATATTTTTGACAATTGTCTGAAGTTTTTAGGCTATTCGTATTTAATTGGGACTTCTGACATCGCCCAACTAAATACCTTACGATTCTTTGCGTTCTATATATTCATTCCCAGAAGGATCCAACCAGGAAACGTACTTCGCACTCAAACAACAACTACTACAAACCAGGAAGAAGACATAAATCATCTGTGGCCCAAATTCGAATTTCGCAAGAATCTTACACTGGCTCTTTCTCAACTGTTTCCTGGACGTGCACAGTAGATAGGCTAGGGGGCTTCTGCGCCGCCCGAAAATTTCTAAGTCCCGAAATCGACCTACTGCGCATGCGCGAGGGTGGGAGATTTGAAATTGCGGTTCCCTGCGCGCGTGTCGGGGTGGGGATTTCAAAAGCAAGGACGATGAGTAATTTCCTGGAACATATCGACGAATAACGGGATTCCGAACTAGTGACCTAAAAGTACCCAGCTTTCCATATCGACGAATAACGGGATTCCGGACTAGTGACCTAAAAGTACCCAGCTTTCACGCGTCAAAAATTGGTCTTACTGGATGACGTCGTCGTAGGTTGACAACGGGAACTCTCCGGCTGGAGAGTGGGGACATCCGTCGATGACCTCGCGTCATCGAGCGTCCGTCGGGTATATCGACGAATAACGGGATTCCAGACTAGTGACCTAAAAGTACCCAGCTTTCACGCGTCAAAAATGTGTCTTACTGGATGACGTCGTCGTAGGTTGACAACGGGAACTCTCCGGCTGGAGAGTGGGGACATCCGTCGATGACCTCGCGTCATCGAGCGTCCGTCGGGTATCCTCGTTATGATTTACCCTGTCTTCGATCTGATCGATGATCTACCCTTTCTCCCATCTGATATCATCCTGTCGACGATCTGATCGCCCTTGTTCACGGTCTGTGATTAAGTGCTAATGAGTAGAGTAGGTATACTATTGAACGTACGCAGAGATCACCAAGCCAGTCAGTGCTCCACATTAATTCACAGTTAGACTATTCGGAATAGAGAGTTACAGAGATTCATGCGTCAATCCTCTTTTGAAGCGTGAAACTGTAACAATCGCCTATGGTAGGATGACGAAACTGCAGTAATATGAGCTTGCCAACGCGGCACTGTCTGTTAATACCCGAGTCGAAATTTAACGTCCGCTTAGAACCTCCAACTTTTACCGTTTGGAACTTTGACGGAGCTTTTGGAGGGTCTAGAGAGGTTCATTTGGTATAGAAAATCAAAGCCTCTACAACGCCTAAAACGTGCAGATACCGGACAAAATGTAGACTTTTAGGCTGAAATGAGGATCTTACGAGAACCTCACTAAACCCTCGCCACACCCAGCCGCCTGTGATGATCTATGATTCCGGTGGATTTCGAGGTTCAAAATAGGAGCTCGAAGGTGGGCCGGACGTTATGAGTATCAAAATAGGCACTAAATCGCGAAACCAGAGGACTTGGAAGCCCTGAATGGGAGCTCGAGTTCGAACACTTGAAAACAGTCTTTAAATGGATGCTAATGTTTAACTGTGGAGGACTTGGAGGTTCATAATAGGAGTTTGAGGTTCAAATGGGGTCTAGGAGGTTGAGTTGGATGCTGGGAGTATTAAACTGGGCGCTTAATTTCGACTCGGGTAAGCTGTACGTAATGTAAGACCTCCACGATTCAACATGGAGAGATAGATTAAATAAATGATTAAATGAGAAAGTAGCAACGTATATCATACCCAAAAAACCTACCAACCGAAATTCGTCTTCCACAAAAAGTCTTCCTTCCAAAAAAGCTACCAACAGAAATTCGTCTTCCACAAAAAGTCTTCCTTCCAAAAAAGCTACCAACAGAAATTCGTCTTCCACAAAAAGTCTTCCTCCCAAAAAACCTACCAACAGAAATTCGTCTTCCACAAAAAGTCTTCCTCCCAAAAAACCTACCAACCGAAATTCGTCTTTCACAAAAAGTCTTCCTTCCGAAAAACCTACCAACTGAAATTCGTCTTCCACAAAAAGTCTTCCTTCAAAAACTTTTCTATAAAAGCATTGAAATCAGATACAACTACCAAGTACAACAGATACAAATAAAATGAAACTATATAGCGTTGTGCTCGTTCGCTCGCTACGCTCGCTCACTCGGTTAGATTTTCAAAATCTATGAAGCAAAAAAATTGTTAACTACAATTTCGGAAACGGAACATTGAAAAAAATAAAAAATAAAAATTTAAATTTCGGAGAAAAAAGAACGAGAAAAAATTAAAAAAAAAAAATTTGAAAAAAATTTAGTCCGTGTTACTTGCGGGCCAGGTGTGGGTGAGTGCACGAGTTATCACTGTGTCTCCACGTAGCACTTTTTATATTTAGCTGTGATGGCCCGCCAAGTACCACTCCCTAAATTTTTTTCAAATTTTTTTTTCAAATTTTTTCTCGTTCTTTTTTCTCCGAAATTTAAAATTTTTTTTTTTCAATGTTTTGTTTCCGAAATTGTAGTTACCAATTTTTTTGCTTCATAGATTCTGAAAATCTAACCGAGTGAGCGAGCGTTCAGCTGGCACTGTTGTACTTGGTGGTGTTATCTGTTTCAAATGTTTTTTTTATTTCCTTGAAATTTTTTGGAGGCTTGTAAAAGACGAATTTCGGTTGGTGTTTTTTGTGAGGAGAGAACTTTGTGTGGTAGCTTTGGAATTTCTGTGGGTAGCTTTTAACTTTGGAAGAGCTTTGTGGAAGACGAATTTCGGTTGGTAGGTTTTTTGGGGAAGACTTTTTGTGGAAGACAAATTTTTGTTGGTAGGTTTTTTTGAAGGAAGACCACTTGTGGAATACGAATTTTTATTGGAAGGTATTTTAGATGAAAGACTTTTTGATGGTAGTTTTTTTGTGCAGACCACATTAACGTACTTGGCGAGGGTTTTTGCACCAAAGGTGCTTTTTGGGGGGGATATCACTACTTTTTGTAAAATTTCGCCTGACTATATAATAGTTGTGCTCGCTCGCTACGCTCGCTCGATTGAATCGTTGTAGATCCTCGCTCGCTGCGCTCGCTCGGTTATCAGTATTTTTCAGACTGATAATTTCTATGAGTATGTAATTGCATGGATGGTAAAAAATTTTGAATTGTCTGATAGAAGTCGCTAGATATCGTCGGAAATGTTAGAAGCATCTCTTACTGAATCGTAGAAATTTGTTCGTTCAAATCATTTACAGTAAATATCCGCAACGTGTAACCCTGCGTGCAGCCCTCCTCCTTTTTCATCCGGGCTTGGGACCGGCAATGGCGGAGTTACCTGCACGCAGGGTTATAGTTGCTGCTCATTATAAGTTTCATAACTTTACTCTAGAATTCGAATCTCGAATATTATTGACTATATCACATTTATTAGGTCAAATTCGTTGATACAATTGGGTCTGCTGCAGAAAAAATATGTATGCGTCCTTCGCATTTGTTATCCAAGAGCGCTTTTCAACTCTATAATCATCGACGTGTTGCCAGGTGGAAGTTCCATCTCGTAGCATGCAAGTATAATGACCTTTATCAGGATCCTGCTCTCCATGGTGGAATATTACGCTACTGACCTTGTATCGCTTCGAGCAGATCAAGAGTCTATCCGTAGGAACTGCTTTTATTTTGAAATTCGTTATTTTCTCAATTTTCCCATTCTGTACGGAATGCAACATGAGCTGTACGATTAAACAGCTGCTTGCCGATGATATATTACTGTTCCTTACTATATTTTTCGACCCGCAATTTTGGCAAGAGGAATTTTCAACTCTCTTCTGAAGCGTAGAAAAATTATGTTCGACTATTTCAGTCAAAGTTTGAGTTTTCTTACCTGGTGGGGGTAAAGCGAGTAACAGAATGTACCCGTCTTCGGTTGTCTCGTTTTTGGACCCACAATCAACACAACGTCTTATAGAGGCTACCTCGTGTTTGACTACATTCTTCAAGTCCTCATATTTCCAAAGTAGGCTGGTTAGAAATTCTGGCACATCTTGCTGTTTGTTTAGAGTGAATTCTTTACCGGCATGCTTCCGAGCATGGAAAACATTCCCAGGTGATGGCGAATTCATGTAATTTTCAAACAGAATTTTTAGGACGGCGTCATTCGGTTGATTTAACAAACACTTTCTAATTGGTATACAGTGAAATAGACACTGTATTGTAGCGTTGGCGTAACAAGAAACACCGTCTGGGTTCTGCAAACCTTTTACCCGCCACGTACCACTGGATGTGTTTTGTTCAACAGGTTCCTGACATGTAGAAACATTTTTTGACACAGACCACTGGCGGTCTTGTACTTTTCGTGGCCGTATCCCTGGAACAGCCATTTCCATGAGATCAGGTCGATATTGTTTCCTCAACCGATTGTACTCCGAAATAGCGGAATTATCCGCTAATACCGCATGCGGATCGTAATTGATCAAGTGGAGTCCTTCTAACGAAGTTACTCGCGATAGTGCAACGTACACTTGTCCGCTAGCAAATATAGAATTGCCCGCATCGATCACAGCATTCTTGAGGCTGAGACCCTGGCTTTTATGGATTGTAATCCCATAGCTGAGACAAATTGGAAACTGTCTTCGAATAACGAAAGCCCCTTCCATTGCCTCAAATTTTACGTCGACGCGCTCTATAACGTGTTCTACGCCTGTCGCTAAGACTACTCGTACTGCTTCCACATTATTCGTATCGATAGCTCGTGATACTGACGTAATTTTACCAATGGTGCCATTTACTAGACCTAGGGTAACATCAATGTTTCGTCTTATCATTACTTTAGTGCCAATTTTAACAGTGATTAATTTAGCAAGGCCCGCAGTCCGAGAAGAATCCTCATCCTCCATATCCAAGATTTTGTGCACCTTTTTTTTCACAGATGGGGGACAGTCAACTGTATCATAAGCCATCAGTTGTATCTCTTCGCTTCGTATCTCAGCCAACATAGCTTCATTGAGAACTTCACACATCCGACAAGTGGGAAGCAAACAAACTGTGTCATTTGGTAAATTGTTTATGTAATCACATAGTTCACGTACCCTTTCACCGAAAGTTGAAGTCGTGAAATTTTTTAAGCGAATTTTCCTTGTATCTAAGATCTTCGTATCCGAATCAGTAACAACTCCATGCCGTATTCTTGATAGTATCTCGCGATAGGACTGATCATCTTTTTGTCTCATGTTAATCGTTAATTCATCGTAACTGAATAATTCACGCCACAAACCAACACTTCCCATTGAGCCGAGAAGCTTGTTCGAAACCGCGCTTGATAGTTTCTTGAACGCAGGTTCTTCTCGAACAGGTGGAAGTTGTAACAAATCGCCAAACAGAAGAATATGTTTTTTACCAAACCAACCGTCTTCGCCATCGGTGGTATCAAATATTTCACTTAATCGAAGATGTATGTACATGAGCGTCACGTTCGAAATCATGGAGACCTCGTCGATGATGATGAGCAGAACATTTCTAAGCTGCTCTCGAATGACTTTCAAAGCTGCATCAGAGAGTTGTTTGTATTTAGGAGTGCCCCCGTGTTCAACAGGCAGTTGAAACAACCTATGAATAGTCAGACCGTTGACATTGAATGCTGCTATTCCGGTCGGCGCTGTCACGGCAGTGTCTTTGCCAGTATGTTGCTTAATCCACCAGACGAGGGCTTCGATAAGATGGCTCTTGCCAGTTCCGCCCTCTCCACTGACGTAGTGTCGGAGAATTCTATCATTCGAACTTACAGCACCCGTGGTAGCATCAAATACTCGTTTCTGGTCGAGATTCAAATCTGCAATTTTTTGGGAACCGTTCACCGTATCGATCTTCTGGACACGCGCTTGAAACTCCTTCATCGCACCTTCCGCTTCCATTGGCACACAACCTAGTGGTACCGCATCTGCAGAATCGCTTTGTTGGGATTGAGCTGCTTCTTCCATACGTTTATCGATAAGCTCTTTCATATGCTCAATACCTTTTTGTATTTCCGTTATACGTTCGTGATACTTTAACGCTTGTTCGAGATCCAGTTGGACTGATTCAAATGCTTCTGCATACGTATCACATCCATTTCGCAGCTCGTCTGTATCTCTCCATGGTTGGAAGAGTAACAACAGCGCAAAGTAATAGCGTTCAGGCTGATTCATTACATTATTTTTATAATGATTGATGAGGCAACCGCGTTTCCTTTTTTTCAGGAACAACGATTTTCCCATTTTATAATATTCAATATCCTTTGCTTTTGGTTCGACTTTAGTAACTTCGTACCATTTGACGAAGTCGTACAAGTTAGTTGACTCCAATTCGTCCGGTCGAGCTGGATAGTGTGTGTCAACCACTGAATCGCAGAAAATGTCAGTAGAATCTGCATCAAGGGCTGCAATTTCTTGCCGACTTTTCACTTTTCTGTTTCTGATTATATTCACATCTATCCACTTGATGGTTGTTTGTGGATCTGTACCGTGCAACGGAATTCCTAACAGAGTATCAGCGGCCGACAGCGCTCCACATTCTCTGTGATTCAGCATACGTTGAGCAAAACTCCACAAACGACTGCATAAAGATTTTGTCGAATTAATTTGTGCCGCAATATCTTTGTCCGTGTTGCTTTTTTCACATTTGGACATGTACTTTGTAATATACCACATGAGTACAGCAGTGAGCTCGCCGATGAATTGCATATCCATGTTACCTTCCCAAGCACTGAGAACGGCTGCGTTATAATCATTAATATCGACCTCATTCGCATTGCGAGGTAGATCGTACAGCCGCTTTCCTCTGAGGTTTCGCCTGCCAGCGATTGAAACAGCTACGTCTCTCATGACGATATGATCCGTGACGGGACGAGAAAACCCGAACCGACATACTCGAGACGAACCGCCGTCTTTGTTTTGCTTACTTCGCAAACAATACGAATTGTGTTTGTGCCGCTGATGCGTGTTCACTTTACGATACAAGTCAGGCGAAACATGTTTAGGTGGCATTCTGCAAGTTACATACTTCAGAATGAAACTTGCAATTTCTTCATCTGAAGATTTTCCAATAACAGGAGCATCTTTGATCCAGACTAATAGATGGAAATGTTGCATTCCCCTACCTTGATATTCGCGTCTCCAGAAATAATGGGTCACTTCTCCGATCGGGTTATCGGGAGAGCATATGAAATCGAGCATCGCGTGAAACTTGTTGTCGATAAATCCAGATGCGGATACTGAATCTGCGGCGATCAGTTGACTCGGAGACATCTTGGCAGCAGCAGGGCCGCCTATTTCACGAAGGTATTCTGTCATATCGGACCATAACCATTCACTCGGACTAAGGGTGAGAAACCATGTTGCCGGACCGTAATGATGTATCATACAGGACACATCATTTCTTGGCCGACTCCAATATTGCTCGGTGTTACGCAGCCTTGAAAATATTGCATTCAAATTCCCTTCCAATTCTTCTCTAGAGAGTTTTTCCAGATAACTCGCTGCGGTAAATCGTTCGCTTGGATTGGTGATATTAAGTTTGTAATATATCCCACTGCTCAACTGCCGAATATTAGCGTCATTCAATAGATAGAAGAGGTATTGCTGATCTCGCCGGTACTGTGAATGCTTCGACATGAGTCGTGCCTTGATGAATTCGGCATGCGTTAGACGCGTCAACCTATCCTCGTGTTGCCCATTGCGACCATATGGATACAAATGCGGAAAACACAGCAAATCTAGACTTTTACAACGGTTATCTAACGGCACGTCGTTAATTTTCAACATTTGATAAAGGTCTGTCACAGTTTGATTGGGTCTCTTTTCGTACATTGGATGGATGGTGAATTGTTCGTACATTTCGTCTGATTGTGAAACTTGCGTCAATAACGCTTCACGATTGTTTGCTTTTGTCTCATCCAAACTTCCAGTTTGCTCCAAATCGACAACTTCTTTCTTTTTACTTTCAACATTTACGGTTTTTATTCTATCAAGACATTCTAGTTCCTGCAAATTACCATCTTCGTTTTCTTCGTTTTCAGAAGCTTCATCGTCTACTGGAAATTCGATATCTTTTATATTAGCCAACAAGTCTTGAACTGAGTCTGGCAACTTAATCTCAGAATAGTGCGGATTGTTCGTTTTGAGCCATATTAATGCCTCCCAAACTTTATTTATATCCACCAATTGCTCCCACACTAATTTAGCTTTTGTTGGAATACCCCGAACTAATATGTACAGCTCATGGTCAAGATTAATAGGATCTGTTGGGGGGCAAATTTTCTGTAAAGTTGCCTCCATGGGTAGGGGTAAATGGAACGTCCGGCCTTTTACTTTTTGTACCATCTCTCTGTGAGGTAGGTTTTTTTTGCCACGGTTTGACATTTCTGAACGGTTTGAAATGCTTTAGCTCTTTGCACTAGAATTCGTTCGTAATCATTCAACGATTGTATAGTTTCCGATACGGATTCCGTTATAAGTTGATTCAGAATGTACCTAGGTGGCATAGTGTTTTGACGAAGTTTTGGCAAACAATAGTTGCAAACATATTCTACAGCATTACCTTCGGCTTCGACGTGTTCCATCAAATCTGTCCATATTTTTGTCGTTATTGGGTTTCCAAATTTGTCGACTTTTGTGACTTCCCTGTTGAAACAGAGTTTTTCACAGGATAAGCAGACTAAACGGGGAATATCTGTAGAACGTTTTGTCAAAGCAGCAAATGCCGTTTTATACTTTTTTCTGATTTCTTCTTCGTTCAACTCAATATTATAATCAATATTATTTTCGAACCTATGAGCATTTTGCTGGGCAGTTTTTGAAATGTCTTGTAATTTTGCCAGATCACCGTCGTTTAAGGCCTTGTCGATTACGGAAATTTTCGAACAACCATTGATCAATTTGTATACCTGCCTCTGCATGCGTCGAACTAACGGAAAATGTGCAGATAAAATTTGAGCCGGTAAGAAAATTGATTTACAAGAGGCGTTACCCATGTAACAAATTTGCGAATGACCTAACTTACCATTTGCGTGTTTTGTTGTACACTCTAGTTTACTTATGAACTTGTTTACATTTCTTAACGTGCACATGGATAGGATTCTCAGAAAATCAACGTATTTATCTAGTAATGTAACGTCTTTGATTTTGCACATTTGATCACAAGGCCAACTCTTTCTTTTGCTTTTTCCACTTTTATTCGGGTTTCTAAGTAATGGCAAAATGTTAGCAGCTTGCCCAGTTGAATTGATAATAATCGGATCATGAAATGGGACGTGCTTATACGCACTTTCCACGAAGTATGATTCACCTGAGGCGATGTGCTTCGAGGTACCACAAAGAACAGTTAATTTCTCTTGAATCTTATTATTCGAACACTTAGCAGCCTTCGTCAGATAAACTTCTGCTTTATTCTTAATACTTGTGAGGTTTTTCCTCAATGCGCTTATTTTTAAATCTCTGTCATGAATGCACCATTTAATAATCGACTCAGCTTTCATTCTTCTATCAATTTCATTTTGCTCATCAATAATGATTGATGAAATTTTCGCTATATATTTTTCTCTAGATCGTATTAGTGCTATAGTATTCGTATTGCGAATACGTTGATACTTGGCAATAACCTTTTTAGCTTTACTTTTTTTTAGCTGTTTCATCGTACTGTCTTTCTTTTGCCTACTGTACTGCTTACGTCTCTGATCACAGATATTGCCTTGATTTAACAAGTAATTAGACCGCTTCGCAGCTTTCAGTGTTTCGACGTTTAAAGTATAATATTTGTGCACTCTGTTTAGCTGCTTCCTGGGATCCAAATTATACGATTCACGTTGTTTGGCTTTTTGTGATTCAGCATTTAAGTAATACCGTTGGAGCATTCGAGTTCGCCGGGTTTCAACATTTGAATGATAGCGTTCGCGTGCTCGAGCTCGCAGTGTTTCAGCATTTTTAAGGTAATAATTACGATTTTGCAGCTGTTTCATTTCCGCAAAACGTTCATCAGACTTCGGCTCACATGAATCAAATATACATTTGTCTACTTTCGTAGTGTCTTCTAATATCCCTTGGCCTGACTGTTCGCAATTATCAGTATTCGGACTAAAATAATGTGTAGATTCTTGATTTATGTTAATCGTCAAAATCTGTTCTTTTTCGCTATATTCTTGTTTACTCTTAGTTTGTATTACGTCTGCATTATCGAGTATCCTACAACTCAATCGTGACTGTAGGTCAGTAACATTTTTTTCAGGTTCCAGACGTTGAATTTTATCGTGTGCTGTGTGCGCAATATCTATAACTCTTTGTTTCACCGTTGCGTGGCACGGTACCTTAATAATCGATTTCTGCGAGATTGGGTGCTCGATACCCTTATCAGACGCTACACGCTTAAGAGATGAAGTATTTTTGTTTGTAAGTGCGCATCGCGTCGTGTGCGCACGAGGGAATTCTTCTACGATATTATTCTCAAATAGATTCAATAAATGTGCTCGCATAAGAGAAATATCATACGTCATTTTGTCTGGTCGGTGACCCTTCGCAAGCGAGATTGCAAATGCAATAGCGAATACTCCACAGTCTCTGCAGTTAGTTTGTCCCTGAACCGTTGGAAACTTGATCGGCTTACTGTCAAACGGGTAGAATGGGAATAATTTCCTCAAGAATATCTCCTGATTTTCGTAGAGCCTCTTGGAATTGAATGAATCATAAATGAAAATTGATTTGGTATCAAAGTAGGCGCACACCCAGTGGTTTTCGCTGCTATGCAATATTTGAATGTGCTGAACAGTTGGCAAAACTGGAACGACTCTTTGTATCCGCCATGTTTCACGGGTTGAATACTCGGTGTAGGTTGTTAAGAGGTGACGCTAAGTGACTCATGTGAAGGTCAGTCAACCAACTGCCGGACATAATTTCATGCTTAGATTTTTCGCTTAAAACTGGAGGAGCATTACGCCTTTTTTGACGCCGTAATTCTTTGGCACTCAATGTGGTTACTAAATTCTCAGTTACATTATCAACTCGCTTCAGAGCCAAAGTCTCAGTTACAGGATTATTCAGCCGACTGTCCTGTGAGCCAAGTTCTGGCACCTCAGTTATGTCGGTGCGTAGATCTTCGGACGTAAGTTT